>OMLM01005242.1:129726-144026 GCA_900302695.1 Helostoma temminkii | reverse complement strand
GACCTGGTTTTATTGTTCAGCTTAGAGTTTGGGCTGGAGTTACAGGATAAGTTGAATGAAGTTCAATCAGTGAAGGTTTTGTTCTACAAAAATTAGACCTTCTGGCCTATTTTAAAAAGCAACGTTTGTCACAGTTTTACACACATCTCATACTTTTTAACTGATTATTGATGTCATGTCATATTGCCATCTATCCCTCAAGCCATTTTGAGAAAAGTTTACATCAGATATTAAAAATATAAATCCAGTTTATATTGATTTATTTCAGTGAGCTTTCTGTTCTGCTTCCATTTTAAGTTGATGTTAATGCAAACTCTTAATGTTAACTGATTGTCTTGCTTTATTATACTATGATAAATTGTATTTAATATGCTGTTCTACATTAGGATAAATGCAAATTTTTCACATTCAAACTTTTGTAGACAACTGGAAGATTATGCTCCTTGAGACGAACTTGATAAGGTTTTAATTTCATATATCTGTAATGGGATGTGCTCAGTTCCACTGGCAGGATCTTAAGAGAAAGAAATGACTGGACCATCTAAGTTTAGAGAAAGATGGCTGTGTGTAACTGACTCTTCAAACGATATTCAATTTAAACTCTACTACAATAGATAAGATCAGCTTCTTTTCTTCTTGAAATGTGTCACAAAGAAGCGCTGAGCTGCTTTTGTCTAGACATAAAGTCACTGAGAAGTCTGGGACATACATACAACATGCATGATGGATGTATCAGGTTTGCAGGTTTACAGAAGGGTTCATGGTGAACAGGGTGAAAGATGCTGTAATAGATTTTTCTGCATAAAGCAGAGGAGGTAAAAAAAAACAGAAGGGTTGAGAAAGGATTAAAAATTAGAGATGAACAAAGAGACTGTTAAATGATAAAAAGGGCGACTGTCATCCCTCATGGCACAGTCATAAAATTAGCATATAATTGTACTCTGCACCTCATTTTCATTTGTTAGCTCTCGCTCATACACAGACACATGTTCCCCTGTTCACCACCCCCTCCTCCTGAGTCATCATCATCATCATCCACTCAGTCACTTCATTTCTCTCTTTGCTTCATATCATCTGTCCAATCTTCTCTTTGCACATCCTCAAATCTGCAAATTTTCACTCTATTTTCTTCACCGCCACAGTCTGAACCCTCCACTGTACGTTATTTATCTGCAGACTGTTCATTAAGAGCTTTTTAATGACCATCACAGCGAGCAGACTAATATGATGCCAGGCTTTCCACTGTGGCTCATTCACCCTGCACGTGAGAGGGAGACTGTAAAACACTTTTCAAAGTCACCTCCATATAAAATTACTTGCTCTCAGTCTCATTCATCTCTATAATTACATCAATTTGGTTTTGTATGCTGGAATATGTTATAGCATCTAAATTGTCTATGTTTTGCTAATATCAGTATTTCAGAATTTTATTCCATTTTCCAGAGACAAATGTTACATTTCTGCGAAAAAGTAGTTCCCCACATCCCAATTTCTTCTTTTTTTTGCTAATTTGTCACACTTCGATCGAACATCAAACAAATTTTAATATTACACAAAGGTAAACTGAGTAAAAACAAAATGTTTTTAAATGATGATTTCATTTATTAAGTGAACAAAGCTGTCTAAACCTGCCTGGCCCTGTGTGAATAGTAATTATCCCCCTTGAATTTTTCATGAATCAACTGTGATTAACCACATTTTTTGGAAAGCTTAGTTCAGTTTCACTTGCCACACCCAGGTCTGATTGCTGCCAAACCTGTTGAATCAATAAATCACTGACCTAAAGAAAAATGGAAATGGTTTCAAAGCTATTTTAAGGCAGTGGGACTGCAAACCAAGGTGAGAGCCATTATTCACAAATGGAGAAAACTTGGAACAGTAGTGGCCGGTGAAGTGAAAAACAGTTGTTGCTGCCAAGGGTGGAACAACCAGCTCTTAGGTTAAGGGGACAATTACTTTTCCACATAGGGGAGGCAGGTGTGAACAGCTTTTTACCCTTAATAAATGATTTTGAAATGATGATCATGATTTAAAAACTGCATTGTGTTTACTCTGGTTATTTCTGTGCAATATAAGAATTTGTATCATTTGAATTTCAATCATTTAAGTGTGACAAATATGCAAAACAATAAAATCAGGAAGGTGGCAGCAGCACTGTATATTAGAACACAGATCATGGTGGATTACCTGAGACATTCTGTTGACACACAAACACAAAAGCACACACAGATGCTGGCATTAATCAATAAGCACAGTGGGGATCTAATCAGAAATACACCGTGAAAGTCAGTGTGGCCTTCTTTGAACTCAGAGGATGAAAGAACTCAATAACTCTCTGTAAATACACAGGGTTAGAAATGAGGGAAAAGCTGCTGAGACAAAAGACAGAGAACATATCAAGTGTGGAAGGAGAAGGAAAACAGAATTTCAAGGAGAAATGTCACAGGAGGGCAGAGACAGGCTCAAACATCAGTACATGGAAGGGTGAAGAGCGTTAAATGTTGAGGCTCTTGACAGGTAGAAACAGAGGGAGAATCACAAGGAGATAAAGACACAAGGCATCTGAGCTGAAAACAGACAGTGAATGCACCTGGGGAAGATGCAGATCTACAGGTGGACAGGTGAGCGTCTCCGATATAAACAGTGAGGACTCATCCTCACTACTACCTGTCACAGACATATCAGAGGTGTGAGTCTGACCTTTCTGAAGGTTGATATGAAAGACACACAACCAACCATGCCAACACTTCATCAGGTGATTTTTTTTAAATTCAGCTTTGAAGACTACCGTTGTTAATGAATGTTGGGCAGTTAGAATCCTAAATCAGGACAGAATGGGACAAAATTCCTCTCCCGACTCCAGAACTGGTCTCCTCAGTTCCCAGATGTTTACCGACTGTTGTTAGAAGCAATGTGGTAAACCTGACCCTGTCCCAACTTTTTTGACACGCAGTAATGCCATCAATTTCTCTGTTTAAAACATTTTCTATGTTTTATTGTGAATAAAATACAGATTTATGAGATTTGCTACTCATCACATTGTGTCTTTATGTAGATGTAAACAGCGTCTCAACTTTTTTGCACTTGGTGTTGTATATGTAAAATAGCCACTGCTCCTCACTTCACTCCACATGAACATGGACATGGACATGGGGTTCCTACCTGAGGCTGCGGGAGCGCGGTCTCATGGCGGGGGAGCGGCGTCCCTCCTCGTCTGTGATGCTCTCTGAGCTGAAGTGTTTGGTGAGGAAGTGCAGCTCATCCGCCGTGGGCTGGAAGGGCAGCTGGTGCAGTTTCTCCTGAGATGAACAGGAGGACTGTGAGAGGAGGAGCACAGAGGGAGCACAGATTACAACCAGCACTGGAGCTACTGCGAGGTGAGGCTGGGACAAGGACTAGGACTGTTCTGGACCAGGTTTGTCTTCATTGTAAGGGTTAACTAGTTAAAAGAGGACACAGGTATAGCGGGTAAAACAAACACTTTTCCTTTTACTCTAACCCTTCACCTGTCACGTATGTTCCTTTCTATTAAAGCAGTCATTTATTCGTCCTATGAAGAGATGTATAGTCCTCTTTTAGTACAGAGAGTGAATAGGCATAGTAGCAGCCTGGATGTTCAGCCAACACACTGCTACTGCCTTTGAAGCAAACTACAGGGGTACTACAAAGGGAGATGAAGGACCAGCAGAAGGAGGAAGATTAGACAAGAAGGACGATTGATATGTCCCAAGGAATGAAGGGAAGAAAAAGGGAAAACAGATAACAGGAAGCAGAAGCACACTTGAGGGCATCAGGGGAGAGGAAACAAGAAGACAAAGGTGGGAGAACAAGAGGCTGTAGTGCAGCAGAGGGAGTTTTGTAGTGAAACCAGAGAGAACAGATGCTTTTGTTGCTTTTGGGATGACTTCATCTTTATAAAATATAAATGATTACATGCAGAGACATAAAGAATTGTAAAGATATTTACCGAGACAGTGGAGCTGGGAGTGTTGGTGCCATAGCCAGAAGAAGGCAATGAGGCCAAAGACCAGCGTCTGCCGTCCGTTCTGCGAGAGGGAGAGAGAGTGATTTAAAAAAGGCATGAAGACAACGGGAATAATTTTTTTTTCTGCACTTCATAAGGATATAGTTGCACAGCAGCCATATGAAGGAGATGCAGCAGAAGCAGATGCATCACATAGAAAAGCGACTCAGTTAACAGAGAGATGATGTAAAACAAAGATAACATGGACTCGAAGGTGCAAGAAAAGAGAACATTAAAGCGTGATGGAGTCCACACCTGACAGCGCCTTACCTACGCCAGGAAGTTACACTTTTTAAAACACCTGGATTTGGTTCCTTAAAATGTAAACCTGCTGTCCTGTATTTTTGTCACTGTCAACAAATCCAGAGAGACTCTCACTGTTCTCTCTAACCCACTGGTCTCTACAAAAACACCTCACAAATACATAGTTTCATTTAAAATAAAAAGGCTCTGTATTTCTCTGAGCAGTGTGAATCACCGATTTAGCAGTTCTTGAATAATAATGGAGCGGTATAAAACACAGCATCTGTTACCAGTTTTTTAAACAATGTCCCTATTTCAAACTGAAACTGTTAAAGGGTTTTTGTGCCGTTGCCTGTTTAGGAGGCGTCAGACCAGCTTAAGACGTTATTCCTCTTTTAAACCTATTTTATGTTCAGTGACCGTACAGGGTATTTGTTCTGCTCAGCCATGCAGGATGGAGGGCAGGGAGGTGGTGGCAGGAAGAGGGAGGAAAAAGGTCTAAGGTCAAAAATTCAGAGGTTACCTGTCAGCCCTGTGTCCGTGACTGTGAGGGAGAGAAGACATTGGTTTTCTTTTTATAGCTGTTAGCAGCTGACAGACACAACCTCACACACACAAAACTAAACAAGCACATACCGATCTCCAAACTTTGTGGGTCTAAAGCTCATAATGTCCTCAGAAAAATGTGCGTTCAATAAAGACATTTAAACAGAACTCAAAGGAAAGAACAGAGAAACTGTTTTGTAAACTGTAACACCAACAGTTTAAAAATTCCAATAAATCACAATTATGATCCTGCTTCTTTTCAGAATAATGAAAAGAAGAAAAAGAAGAAAAATCTATATCTGTTTGTGGTTTCAAATTATTACTGCCACTGAAACAAGATTACAGGCTTCACAAGTTCTTTCCCTTTTCTTCATGCATGTGTACACTAGTGACTGTACTATAAGGGTAGTGTTTTGTTGTCATTACACCTCACCTCACCTCAAATTTCTAAAATGAAGATGATTAAAAACTTAAGTCAAAGAAAGAAACAAAAGCTTCACATCTGTGGAGTCTAAACTGTCATATCAAATCCCACCACACGGAGTCGCTGTTGCTGCAGCACTGAGGTCGACAGCCGGACACAGATTCAATTCACATCAACATTAATACTGTTTTTTGGCTGCTGCGTTGCTGCACTGGTGCCATGCAGGGTGAGAGATGTTGCCATGGAAACATCATCATCTTAATGAACATTTATGAGGCGATTTCTTCTCCCTGTCAGCAAACTTTCTGTATGTCAAGCTTTTAAGCACTTTTAACACTAGTGTGGGTTTAAAATCACACAGTTCCTAAAAATGCATGCACGCAAAAATGCTCTCTCTCTTTCGCTCTCTATCTCTCACTCACACACACACACACACACACACTCTTTTTCAACCCTCCCTTTCAGTAATTGCTATCTGTGCTGAGCAGTGCCCAGACAGATAAAGGGTTTATTAACCCTGATTTGAGTGACAGCCTCAGATTGATCATCTGCCTCCTCATCAAATCACTCTCATCAGCAGCCGACTGGCTCTCAAAGCGCTGAGGCCACTGAGCTTTTAAAAAGTTATCAACATTAATGGGTCCAGTTTATCCATTTGGGCAAAATATTCTCACTTCTTGTGTGATTATGGTGCTTATTTTGATGTTAAACTGTGAAGAACCTGCAGCTCACAGACTCATGTGCAGTAAAAAAAATTTTTTATACTTAAGGTTTTTTACCTTATTGCTATTTTCCGTTCCTACATACTAAATTCTCTGACTTAGTTTTTCCAGGTGTGCCCCACAAACACGTGTGAATATGCAGTAAGTGTGTCTCACCTGCGTGCAGGAACAAAAGAGAAGTGCGCAGCTGTGTTCGGGGAGAAGTTCCGTGGGCTGTCGAGGGGGCTTGTACCTGAGAGAGAGAAAAACAGGGAGGGAATAATTAAATACGACAAATAGGTAACACTAAACATCAATCCTCTGCCTATAGGCTACTACAATAGGAAAGTAATATGCATTGTTGGAGTCAGAGATGTAAAGAGTACTAATTATAGTACGTAAAAGTACTAAAATAAGTACTAATACTATGGTGAAAATGTACTTAAGTAGAGTATTAAGTAAAATTACTTGTTTAAACATCTACTCAAATAAAAGTAAAAAGTAACTTATGTTAACTTTACTTTGAGTACTCGTTACTTGAATCTTATACGACAATAGTTGTTAAAAGGAATTTATTTTTTTCAAGTGTATTGAATTCCATCGCCTTTATTTTGAAGTACTGTTTCCTATTATAGAGCAACTGCTTGACAGAAAGCTAGCTAAGTTCAAGGCTACAACACAGAATATGTTAAACCTGGTTTTACTCAGATTAGCGACAGATAAGAAAGAAATGCTCTGACAAAAACACCAAAGATCAGCAACAATTTAACGACTAAAAACACAGGAAGGCGAGAGGAAGAACGAGAGCACACAAAGTGTCACGTTGCCGAGCAACAATTAAACTGAGCTGGTCAAGCTGCCATGTGACAGCAGGCTACAGTGGTGATTTACTGTGTTAAAGACACTGCGGCGTTTCCATGCGCTGTCATAGAGGCCGTTTTACTCTGTAACGACGGAGACAATTTAATGTTAGAGAAGTAAAATACATTAAAAAAATCAACTTAAGTAAAAGTAAAATTACAGTTTTGAAAATCTTCTCAAAAAAGTAGAATTACACAAAAAATCTATTTAGATACAGTAACAAGAGTAAAGGTAATTCGCTACTTCCATCCCTGGTTGAAGTCTAGAGTTTAACAAGTAGAGGTTCCTTTTATTTTCTGTATGAACAGGCGAATGGCCGTTGGATCTCTTTTCCCTGTTTGAACTAGCGGTACCAGAGATGAACAACTGTGCAAAGCATCTGTTTCATGATAAAAAAATAAATAAATAAAAAATTAAAAAGTCAACTTTGACTCCCAAGGTGAAAACAGAGAAACAAAACAAAGCAAAAAGCTTTAATCTGCTCACAACAACTTCACAGAATATTTCATAGTTAAAAATTAGTTTGTTGTCAGACTTTGTGTCCTTCAAAAAGTGAATCACTTTTTTCTCTCTCTGTGAAAGCAGCACAATGTGCTGAAAGACAAATGGGAGAATAAAAGGCTTCTGTATGGAGGCAGTGTGGAGCCTGAAGTGTTCTTCTTCCTTTATCCTCCCTCCAGTTCGCTTCTTCTACTGGCCCTCAACACGACGAGAGCAGAATGTGAACAGAGACTCTATGGAGGTAAGAGAAGAATCTCAAGCGACAAGGATGAATCAAGTTGGAAGAGACAAAAATAAAAGACAAAGGACAGAGACAGATGGACACGGACACTGAGAGTTTGATGGAGTGTCTCATTAAGTGAACGGCAGCTCAGAGGAAGGTAGAGGAAGAGATAAGAGGGCCGACTAATCTGTCTCCTCTGTCCATGGAGAGTAGAAGTGGGGTCAAATAAAAATAATACAGAAAAAGCAAAAAGATGAATAAATTATGAAAAGAAAAAGCGTTTAGAAGGAACCGTGAGAGAAGAGGGATGGAGTGGAATAAGTAATGTGTATAAAACTATAATCTGTAAACTGTATATTTTATTTTAATATACTCTGTACAATGTATTGCTTTTATGAGGTTAACTATCGGTTACTGCTCATTCATTGCTGTCAGTATGAACTGTCTACTAATTCAACCATATTTACTCAAGGAAAATAATAAGACATACACAAGTATCTCTAAAACCTAATAGTAAATTAATATATTTAAAAGCACCTTTACAAATTAATGGATTACCTTTGGGGTGTGACTATACTCTCAGTACGAGACGACAGTTAATACTGATTCACAGGAACAAAACAATGCTGTTTTTAAGAAATCTTCAACGATGATATGATTAGAAAAAAACTGTTGTTCAACTGAACATCCAAAACGATGCAGCTGCGTTTGGAAATGTTTTAACTAATATTGTCACTTCAGCTTTACATATGAGTAATTAGTTTGCGAACAGTGTAAAGTCTCTTCTCCTCTGGTTGTACTCTACGTGTCTATGTTTAGTGTTCATGTTTGCTGCGGTGCACTGCACCATTTTCTTACTGTGCTTAAATATGTTTTGTGTCTTGTCTGTCAATCTGTCACCATTTATTGTTTCAATCTCACACTTGGTTGTTGGCTCTGTTAATAGCCAAATATTAACTTAGCTAGCTACAATCTGTGACATATTGTACAGCTGCTTTGGTATCAGCCATAAAAAGTGATGGCCTTCTAAAGCAGAGAAGCTCATTTTTTTTGGTTCTGTCTGAAATAAACAGAAAAAAATTTAATTCAACAGGCAAAGTCGCAGGAGTGTAATGACTCTTCAAATCCATTGTTTAGTTCAAATCTCGAAATTTAGTTTGCTTGGGAGCTGAGGCTTTCAAATCACAGATGACGAGACATGATGTACCATCTCTGAATCCTGCTCACTAGAGCTACAGCTGACGGATGGATACCACCAGGCAGCTGCTGTAACTATGTGGAGGATTCAGCAGCGGGCGTGGTGGAATGTCTGCAACAAGGTGGCAGCAGTTTAGGGTGGACCGTGGATGCTGGTGTTGTAGTTTCAGCCTTGGTTTCCTTATTACACCCACATTGAATGTGCTATGTTAAATTCTGCTATGTTACATTTTTGTAGTAGCACTTGCACAGTGGAGTTAATAGTTTCTGATATAACTGGCATAATGGCTGGACTATTTAAACAATTTGCTGTCAGTGCAGAATAATTTCACATGAATTAATCTGTAAAAAAATAAAAAAGGCTAATCAAACATTAAAATGCTGCAGTGGAAGCTCTACCTGCTTCTGCAGTTTCTGTGTTGACCAAACACGACACTGACATGACAGATACAAGTGTCGCTGCTAATTAGCTACAAAATCCGCCTCCCAAAGAAGAGGCTGACATGACCATTCTGTTAAACTGAGTTATTATGTGAAAATCAAAAAGCAATTCAGTCCACTGAAGAGAAAAACATTTACATGAGTGGAATACGGGACAACTGCAGCACCACCTAAATGATCTACAGTCCAATGCACTTGGAAAACAGGTTCAGAATAAGCCTGAGATTATTTAATAAGAAAAGTGACACATCCATATGTATGCAGCATAATGAATATGAAGGGCAACCTACTGTAAGGAAACCACAGCGCCATTGTCAGTGTGTAACTAATACTACGGCGAGGGTGAAGGGGTGAACGTGTACTACACGCACAGATGGATGAGCGAGGAAAAGCTGGCGGCCTCAGAAACAGGAGGGGAGATTAAGTGGTCGGACGTTTCCACATCAATTATGCATTTTCCTCAGTGGCGCGTCTGGACAGAGCTGAAACTCAAATATTAATACCAGCATTTGCTTTATGTCAGATGGGAGTCTGTGTCTGCATCTGTAGCTGCAGTGCAGAACATGTATGCACACACACGGGTGAACATGTGTGTTATTAGTCAAACAGACGCTGTTAGTGTCCGTGCATTGGTGTGTGATGTCTCGGGGATGAGCTTATGTGGTACTATGGCTGCTGCTGAAGATAAGGAGAGAGAGGCTCAGTCAGACTCAGTCACTGTACTGTCATAGAGTATATACATCATTGTGCATGTATGTGTGGACCATTAGTCAATGTAAAAAGTGAAGAAACCCTGATCACTGATGTGTGAACTGGTGTGTGCGTATGACTGCTGGGGCATCTTCAGATACTGAAGATTTGCATGGTAATGTGTTGGAGCTCCTGGTTGTGTGAGCTTCATGTTAGCAAGTATTCCTGGACAGAAAGTGAATCACCAAGTGTTTTCAGCAAAAAGTGCCACGAATCCTCTGGTTCTAGTTTCTCCAGGATGAGGATTTGATGATTATGCTTCAAAAAGACCACACAGCCTGTCAAGGTGTGTCTTGACCAGAGATGGCGCAGGTACACAAACACAATAATACAGTAAAAGTACCTAGAAATGTAATGTAGTATTTTTTACTCAAGTACGTCAGTACATACTATAAAATTTACTTATAGTGTATTTTAAAATCTGCTGAACTTAATAACTGTACAAGTCTAGTCCAGATTTGTTCCACAAGTGACTCATGATTAGTGTTTCTGCAGAAATGTAAAATGTTCACGTCTTGTCGAGGTGAAATTGTGAAAGGATTCAAGGAGAGAACCACTTCAAAAAGCTGATTTCTGAGAAAATTAGCTTTGAAAACATTCATTTAATTATTTCTATTCACTATAAACTGACCCTTTGGCAGAAATAACAAAGCCACACACCACAGATACTAAACTGTTTAATGTCACATTCGTGCTGAAAACTTTCAAGGATGAAAAGTACGACAAAGAAACACGGAGTAACATTTAAAAGATGAAAACTGGTGATGTAAGTGACAAGTTGAACAAGTGGTGATTTAGTAGACTGACACAGCTCTGCCTATAAACTAATATGAATGAAACAAAGACTGATGAGATGCCTGCTCTGACATGGCAGTTTGGTTGTTACCCAGGATTCTCACATTTAGTTTTTGCCCCTCAGACCCTCACTTCACCCAGTTGCCCATCACAGCCGTCACACACGAGTGGGAAACCAAACAACAATTTTCAGTGAGTGTGTCTCACATCTCCCACACAACACAGCATGGTGACAGACTCAGGAAAAATCTAATCATTCTTAAAATACATTTAAATAATAATTTCCACTTCTTGTTGGGCACAAAAAAAACACAAGGAAAAAAAGTTAATAATCAATCTAAGTGAAATGTAAATTACAGCATAGTGTATGTCGTAGGTGGCCTCATCGCTAGAGGTACAAAAGCTGATTTGCTGTCACATTTTTTAGAAGTTTTTGTGCTGCAAATTTCAGTGACGGTGACCTACTTTAGCAAGAAATACACCGGCATATGAGATACATGCAAATGTAATATCTTCTTTGTGCCTCTTCAGTCTCGCTCCCTCACTGCCTCTCCGGGGAGAGTGTGGCTGTGACAACAAAATACAGCTATAATTGGGAAGTGGAAACGTGTGTTTTCTCCTGAGTGTGTGACAAGAAACTGCACAAGAGAAACGCTTGAATCCCTGCTGACTTTCTTTATGTCCTTCGTTACAATTACAAAGACAAGTTTGACAGAATTCATCAGAAGTCAGAGCACACAGAGCTGCCAATCATCATCTGACCTTTACGAAATAACAGTCTGCTGTCAGCCAGACAGAGGAAGGAAAGTTCGGGATGGGTGGAGAGAAAGAAAAAGAGAAGATGTAAATGCTAACGAGGGAAGAGGGAGGAAAATGAAACCAGATGTTAAAATGCTATGGAAAATGAGTCGGGTAAAAAAAAGAAGTGGCAGTGAGAGAGAAAACGGGGATTTATGCAGACTTTCAACATTTAATAAAAGTCATTTTTGGAGAGGATAGCTTTTCATCAGCCCTGGAGGATATTAGACTTTGAGGAATCTCCATGTGATTAGCAGTAAATGGCTGGAGGATTGAAACCATGATGAAACTGCTGATTAGGGCCAGGGTGAGAGAAGGAGAAGTAATCATCCATGTAGAAAATGGCCTCTAGGAATGAGCAGAAAGGTTTAAAGGCCTCCAGTGGTGCATTTTAATCAGTAAAGCAGTGAGAAATCAGCCTTCAATAGATAAAGAATTGTGTTATTTTAACTTTAACTGGGGGAAAAATCTAACTCAGCTAAGGCTGCAGCTTCAGCCCATTTATAATCACCTGGAGGGAGAAGAAGCTGAAGATGAAAAATCAACAACATTAGTTAGTGCTATTTATTTAATTAGCAGTGTTTGTTTCCTCTGCAGAGTCTAGGACTGAAAAGACGGGACTGGTACCGTTACCGTGGCAACGGAGCATCCAAAGCAGCCCGGAGGACGGAGACGGAGAGAAAAGGAAGAGGAGACAGAAAGACGAGGGAAAGAAAAGAGTGTTATGGATCCTGAAGAACAACGTGAGGACCAGAAGGCAACGAGATCAGTCCATCTGGTCTGGTAGTTGTTATGTCAGACTTTATTTCCCAACAGTCAACTGTTGTTTTCATTGTTGCCTGATTAGTTTTATATTCAGTCAAATAATAATATCAAAAGTACAGCACAGGTTCCAAGGTGAGGTCCGAGTTGTTCAGTGTCACTACACTGAGGTTTAATGTGCGAGTGAGAATGATGAATTATGTGACGACTAATTGTTCCCAGAAATGTTAATGCCTCTCAGTCACTGATCTGTTACATGTATCTGCTTCTCACAGGCTCCATCAGCTTTATTTTCTCAAACCAACCGAAGCAGTTTGTGAACAGTATCAGGTTTTGTTGTTTTTTTAACGTAGATAGAGGTTTCAGTTCATTTATTAGAATCCTGTGTGTGACAGACCCTGGGTCATCAACAGTAACCAACATACACTGCAGTACATTTTTTATTGCATTTTTGTTTCAAAAGTGCAAAAACAAAAATAAAAGAAAAAGTATCACTATGTTCAGTTTAAGCTCTTTTATTGTTTTTTAAGCAATTTTTAATGAACCTGTGTTAAAAAAAAATTTTTTGTACATTCATTTGTGTTGGTTTAAACTTTACTTGCTGCTCATTGGCTCAAAGTCTGGCCCAACTAAATTTGTACAGTAACTGAATATCCCTGATACAGAAACTATATTAAACAGTGAGAAAAGTTCTGATCTGTGTCCTTTAATACTTGTTACCTGATACTGAGTCTGACCTCATAGTTATGCACCCAAAGTAATATTCCATATACTGGTAGTCTATGTGATATGAATGAATAAATGAATAACTAAATAAATAGCAAAAATGCAGATGTACTAGTCAGATTTTCTGGTTCTATGTAACCATAATAAAATCACTCAGTTCACATGAGGTTGTGTGGCAGAGTGGACGATCACAGCAGCTACAGAGAAGCTTCGATCAACAAGTTACTCAGAGAATGAATGTTCGTCAGCAGCAGCTGAACTGACCTGCTGTTGCAGCATTTGTCATTTTAAGCAGTAACTGTATTAACACTGTTAAAAATAAAATGTTTGCTTGTTTATTTATCATTCTGTGTTAAGAAATGGGGTTTATCACATTTTGCTAAACTCTCTGGTGAGCCCAAATTACTCCTCACCCTTGCAGACACTAGAGCAGCTGGGACACCAGCAGGGTCAACTGGTCCTTTAAAATGCCCTATTCAACCCTGATACAAATATCTGGATGGACCTGGGACATCTTTAATACAAATATAAATGTACAGAATAGAAAGAGAAAGTTGAATGTAGAGAACACAGACTACAGTGCTGTGTTAAACCAACAAATAACACAGGAAACTACGTACATTTGCAGTAGTTATACAGCATGGGACTGAACCGATGGTGATGTAAAAATGCTCCCTAGATTTTAAAAGCTTCTGTGCTCTCACCTCATAAAGGTGAGGACACAAAAGCTTTTGTGGTTTTGCTTGTAAGAAACTGAACTACTGATACTTTAATAAGCAGTGAGACACACAAAAGCTTCACTTAAACAACTGGAATGGCCTTATATACTGGATTAGGTGTGACAGAGTTTGTTCTTGCATTTCTATTTTCAAAAGGTCAGTACAGGATAAAAAAGCCATTTCAGGGGAACCAGTTATTAGAACAGAATGTGTATGTGTCTCTGCCTGTTCAGTCATTCTCTCAAATCCATTTTTATTCAACTGTTTCACTCTACCAGTGTATTTTGACTCTCTCGCTCACCTCCCTTCAGTCGCCATCAATCAATATCACTGTTATTTATCTCTTTTCTATCTCAGTCTCTGCATTTTAAGGGCGGAGGGGGCTGAGTGGGTGGATTCAGCGAGTGTGTGTGTGCTCGTCTTACACGCCTAAATCCTGTCAGCGTGAATTTCATCTGTCACCACAAACACACATATAGAGCTGTAGCGCACACACTAAATGTGGCAGACTTGTGTGTGTGTGTGTGTGTGTGTGTGTGTGTGTGTGTGTGGTTCTTAGCAGAGTGTGTGTGTGTGTGTGTGTGTGTGT
>OMLM01005242.1:100383-129704 GCA_900302695.1 Helostoma temminkii | reverse complement strand
TCTGTTCAATAAAGTGTAAAAAACAACAACATAAAATAATAATAACAAATAAATAAGAAACACTGAACGGTTCATCTTGCTCAAGGTCTTACCCGCCTCTTCGGTCAGACAGGAAAAACTGTATTTAGTTGAGAACGAAGTAGCAAATTATTATATTTAAAAAGCTGTACCATGTTTGTCACACGGCAGTATCATTTAAAATTACCCGATACATTTACAGGGAAACAGTCTGTGGCTTTATGCAGCAGGTCATTCATCCGTACAGTGTTATCAGATGCAACACACTCAATTTGCAAATTTTTTAAAGCACTGTCTGCAGGCAGTCGCGTACACTAGCACGTGAATTAATCCATGCAGTCGAATTGTGCTCAGTGTGCTGCCTGAACTGTTAATTGAGCTTTGCTGGTGTGTGATGGTAAACAACATGACTCCTTGTAACACACCACACCTGCTGTTACTACAAACATCTTTCAGGTTAAGAGGAACAAACCAACATGAATCGCTAAATATCAACAACGACTTCAGCTAATATTCATAATTTTTGTCCTCATTCAATTAACATACTATAAAAAATATAAACAAAACAGTGGGGTGGTTATTTTTCAAACTGCTAATCGGGATGCTGCTCATACCCACATATACATGTTAATATTCTCTGATGCCACAGATTCAATACTATACCCTGGACATGTGATATTTCCTGTTTTGAGAGGACTTATCATTTCCTGTTTTACCTTTTTTTTTTTACAGTGTCTGTAGTAACATTATCTGTCTATCATCTGCTGTTCAAGGACAGTTAAGAGTGTAGGACGTCCTTGTTTTAGGAAGTATGAACTGAACCATACATCATTACACTCACTATAGATACAGGATGTGTGTTTTGTGTGTGCGTGTTACCTGTGTGTCCATGCAGAGGCGAATGTGGTCGTGGTAGGGTGGGGGAGGTGCTGGATGTCACTATCAGGCTCTTCCTGTTGCTCGTCCGACAGCTGAGGACAGAAACCAAACTCAGTTGGGTGGATTCGTTCACTTTCTGTCCCAGCATATTAAATTGCAATGAACCACAGAGATTTATGCATGTTGTTGGCATTTCTGCACATTGAGGTGTGTAGTTAACAGCCACAGTCAGCAGTCAAACCCACATTAGAAAAACACACCATCACCTCTCAGTTCCAGAAATGGCATGACACCTCATGCAGCTCTGCGTCAACAACAGCAGGTGTCCGCTCTGGCCGACACAGACGCACGTCTCATCACACACATTAAACAGTGTGTGTAACGCGCATGTACGCACTGCTGGTGAGCTCACAGATGTTGCATGTTCACTCAGGCGAGAGCCGCCTCCACACACTGTGTCCTTCACACCAGAGGACGGAGATCAAACGAACACAATTGCAGCTGCATTCACACAGCACGCGGCCGAAAGTCACAACTACTGACGGAATTGACAAAAACATTTATTTTAGTTCACCCTGAGTCACCCTCATACAAAAAAGAGACATTTTGAACTTTGATATAAATATTTTTAATCTTTTGCACTGTACCAGAGGTGGTAATGATACAGAAAGGATGAGGCACTCCATTAGCGTGTAATGGCCCAATCTGAAGACTAAATGTGGCATCTCTGACTGGACAATTACTGTTATTTGTCAAGTGGACACAAAAGCACCAATTCAAAAGTCACCTTTCAAAATAAACTATTTAGCAGCAGAGTATTCACAGATAGTACTGTCAACACAAAATGTTTACAGCCAACACCATAGCTATGACACCTTATTTTATACATTGTACACATATACATGTGCATAACTTTCATTTTGTTTAATATAGTTATATATTATATATATATAGCCATCCATATAATGATGTCCTGCTTAGAGAGACAAAAGTTCACTTCACCTGAAATTATAATCTTTTGTGTTTGGACAAGGCTAGCGAGAGCAGAGAGCAGCAGACACTAAGACAGTAGTGAGAGCAGCTATGCTGTATGGGTTAGAGACTGTAACATTAAGGAAAAGAGAAGACGCAGAGATGGAGATGTTGAAGTTCTCTTTAGGAGAGACGAGGATGGACAGGATTAGGAACGAGCACATCAGAGGGACAGCTCAGGTTGGCTGTGTGAGAGGCCAAACTGAGATGGTTTGGACATGTGCAGAGGAGGGATAGTGGTTATATTGGTAGGATGTTGGAGATGGAGCTGCCAGGCAAGAGGTCAAGAGGAAGGCCAAAGAGGAGATATATGGACGTGATAAATAGGACATGAAGTTAACTGGTATGAATAGAGGATGCAGAGGACAGAATTAGCTGGAAACAGATGACTCAGTGTGGCGTCTCCTTACGGGAACAGCCAAAAGTAGACGTGTTGAGACCATATAGTGGTTTCTGTTTTCTCAGTAATGTGAGCTCTCTGAAAACGTCACTTCTCTTTATTTCCTTCAGGTCGATCCAGGCTCCATCTCTAATGGCTAAACAGTCATTACAAAGTTGATCTTGCAGCCAAATGTTTCAGCTCCCCTCTGGGTTCTGTGTGTGTGTGTGTGTGTTGTGCACAATAGATGCTTGCAGAGAAAAGAGCAATCTGCTTTAAAGATGTGCCATCCGTCCCCAGACAGAAGGGAAGAGGAGGAAATGAAGCGACAGTCTTCACAGCTAACAGCTCCAACACACCCACAGGTCGAGCTCACAGGATTTTTTTCAACTTTGTGTCTCTGAAGCGAGCGTGTCCATAATGACTCGAGGCAAGGCTCGTTACACTCTGAGGAAATTACAGATGGAAGAGGAGGCTGCGATGAGGCCTCCAGGTAAACAATGATGATATCTTTGTAACACACACAGTAGCAGAGTGTGATGCTGGTGAAGATAGATGCCATTATTATTTTTCAATGTATCCAGTGGAGGTTCCCCAGAGTCCTCTCCTGTTCATTTTATATAATGAGATTGTATCACATCAGTGAAAGTACATGTGCAGGTCTACTGAACAACTGCAGCTTGCATTTACAGCAGCCATGAAGCACAAGACGTATTCTGCAAACAAAATCAAATAGTTTTTTTTAAAGAAAACTTCTCCTGATGTCAAAACTGTCAAAACTCTCTGTAATAAAACATGTAACAAGCAGTTCAATGACAAAATCACCTTTATGGCACAGACCAAAAGAATTCCTCATTAGGGTAAGGCTTATGTTGAGCTTCTTGTTTCTTCTTCCACCATCAACAAACCCTAAAAAACTGCATTTTCTCCCACAACAACATTTTCCTAATGTTCACATATAAAATTAGGCCTAGAGTTTAGCCATCATGTTTGCGCTTATTTTCAGAGAATGACAAGACAGAAACTTTCTGCTAAGCTAAGGTAAATCCTGCTACAGCCAGTGTTTAAAGAAATGAAATTACAGATTATGTGCATTTTTCTAATAAAGAAGTTTCATCATCAGAGCTGTGCCATCCAACCACAACCTGGGTATCTTACATGTGCCAAAAAAGCAGATCAAGAGTCGCAGCTTGCGAGCTGGAAAGCTTGTTGTTTTTTTTTTGCTACAGTGTATGAAAGAGGTTCATGTCCTGTTAATGGTCACAGCGGCTGTCACTGGATAGAAGGTGGAGTACACCTGGACAGGCTGCCAGTCTCGGGGCTGACAAATAGAGATATCAGAGACACATAATCTATAAGTCACCAATTAACCTAAGCACAAATGGACTATCGGAGGAAACTCCCACAAAAAAACATCACAAGAACTGTAACAGCCTCGGCCCGGATTTGTACCAGGATCTTCCATCTGTGAACGTTCATGGATGTGCTGCCTTTCGCCAGTATAATAGCTGGGAGATTCGGAAAATGGATGGATGGAATGATAAACTCTATCAAACTGCTTAGTACTTTTTACTTGAAGTCCTTTATTCAGGTCTTACTGTATTTTTCTAAGTGTAAGGGAAAAGGCACACTTGGCTTCTTCTGCCAGGAACCAGCAGGTGTCGGCACACTAACGTCTCATGTGTTGTGTTAATTGGCCCATCACATCTGGTGGCTTTAATTATGTAGCTGTGTAGTGTAGAGTTTCTGACAGGCCGAACACGCCTGCATGATCACAAGACACATGTGAAGCAACTGGGCCTGAAATGTTCACTACAGTCAAATGTTCTTCGATGTCTTTCTTTGTGAGGACCAGTTTGATTTTTAGTTTTAAGGATGTCATTAGTAGAAAAAGGTTTAGGTGGTGTAAAGTTTCTGTCAAGCTAACGTTTTAATGTATTATATTTGTGTATATGTAAACGGTTTGATCTATAGCATGATGAACAGTTACTACATGTAGTGTAGGAGTGACATGCTGTGTGTGTGTTTCCTTCCATATGTTCAGATATGCAGCATCAGCAGTTACAGTGTATGGGCTACACACAAACACACATCTGTGTAAGAGATGAGCTGCCATGTTGGATATTCAGTGATGGATTTCTTCACGTCTCTCTCACACACACACACACACACACACACACACACACACTCGTGTAAAGTGTGATAGCATTCGCCACTTTGTCTGAACCCCTAAGGAGCTGGGCTACACACATGCATGGGGCAGGTGCAGAGAGGCACAACAGGAAGAGTAAAATCCAAAGACAGATAAGGTCAGAGGCACTGTAAAGAAAAATGGATTCCATTAGCTCCCTCTAGAGTCTGCAACATTCAGCTCACAACATGAAGGTGCTGGTTTGAAAGAACAATTTACCTGATCACGAGGCTGAGAATGGAGTGTGGTGTTAGAAAAAAGCAACAAATCAAAGGGGTTCATCGTTTAGGGAGCAGTGAGTGTCACATCAATTAGCTGTGATAGAAACGTTGCATTCAGTCGTGCTATTTGATCACAAAAAAAACAACAAAAAAAAAACTAGAAAAATATCTTGTTTGGAACGTGCACAGACTAAAGTTTTGTTAGGGTTAGTAAATGTGAACCCACAGTGGCAGATGTCTCTTCCACTGCGAGCCCAGCAAAAGGACAAGAAGAGAGGAAACAAAAAAGCATTGAAGGAGACGGAGAAAATGAATGTGTGAAAAAGAACAAACGAACAACCTTTAGCAGGAGAGGACATTAAAGATAACACTCTGCCTGCAGCACACTCAGAGTCCCACTGAGACAGAAGCAGTGTTCAGTTTGTGTAGGTTAATTCACATCGACTGTTGCTGCTGAGCAGTGGCTAATGAACAAAGCTCGGTGGCTGCCTCATGAATATGGATTCACATCTGAGTCAATTCCAAGCATCAAATGCACCTGTCAAACATCTGAGGGAGAAAAGTAGAAGTGACGGAGCGGAATAAACTGGAGTGAGTTTGTGTAGCGCAGACAACAACTGTGGCTGCAGCACAGTTTCACTCTCTGATAACTTCTAGTTTCAGTGTCCTGCAGGTACTTTGGATCCCTGCTGAGAAACATGTACCCATTACACAGAACTGACTGAAGGCATCATTTCTATACGAGTGTATTTGTGGGTGCCTCTTGTCATCATCACAGCAGCAGCCAGTCAGGTGACGGCTCCTCCTGCTGTAGTCTACAGTGTTTAGAAGTAAAATTTCCAGAGTGGCTTCAGAAAAGAGTTTCCCCTTGTCCTTGTCACCACTATTCTATTGGCCTCCATGTAAAGGAAATAAGGTAAACAGCATTAGAGCACTGAGCGCAGCTGGAATCAGATCAGAGATTTCAGGTTTAGATTTTAACTATAGGCCTATAGACTAAATAAAAAAAACCCATTATAGGTTACTGAGTGCAGAATAACAAAACTGAGGCTACCACTCACACATGATCAACAAAATTGGACAATAGAAGAAGAATGGAAAAGAGTTGTTTTGTCTGACGAGTCTTGAGTTCAGCTTCGACTGGATATTTACTACTGTATGAGAGAAGCTCAGTTAGCTAAACATTTCTTTGTCGCTTATTTTGCTATTAAAAACCAGCAAAATAAGGAATTGTTCAGTTTATTGTTCTAAGTTTTTGTTCTACATGTAGAACTTACGTATGTAGAATTTACGCGAAGCACTTGGTGCACGCAAGAAGGCGTCACATATGTGTTAGGGTGTGTTTGCATGTTTGCTCAAGCTGTGGCTAAAATATAAGAAGCTGCTTATAAACTCTCAATGTGTTAACTTTGCTACTGTAAAACTCATAAAACACAGTCACAGGCACACAGATAAAGAAAACAAGCGATGAGCAAACAGCTGTGTGGGAGTTCAACGGCACCATGTGACAAAGAGTGCACACAGACACCCACAGTCCAGTCGATAACGTCGGTCTGAGGATTATGGCCAACACAGGAAATCAATGTGACCAGGGCAGATTGTGTGACTGTGTTTCCTCTTTATTCACTTCCATCTCTGCTGTGGCAAGCTCCAGGGTTAACACCCTGAAGGAAAACTGAAGTACAACTGAAGTACGAAGTAAGACAGAACAGAATGCGAATCCACTTCTCTGCCTCTTGCTAAAATCTTATATTTATTTATTCTGATTGCACAGAAGCTCACTGGAATTTTTTTAAGATTTAAATATTTGAGAACTTTGGCTTCTTTATTTAGGTTGATAGATTATTGCTGAACCTTTATTCAACATGACGACTGTACTGCATTATACAGTATCCTGGTTTAAGACAGGATGCCATAGCACGTACTGTTAGTGCTATGTTAGTGCTAGATTAGCCTCAATCTGGAAGTTAGGCTACAACTCTTCTTATTCTCAAACACACTTTTACTCTTGTATGCCTTCTGAATATAATGTATATAATGTAATATAAATATATCACATCTAGTTTTCTGTTTGGGATTCACCCTCCGACATGAAGACGGATCAACTACAGTCATCAGCTAACAGTTTGCAATTAAAGGTTTAGAGGAGTTCACGTCAATGTTGGGTCAAATTTCATTCAAACTATGCACCACTGTTTGTATCCAGTCTGTGACAAATGACATTGTTGTTTACAGCATGAAGCTCAAAGAATGAACAAACATGTAATGGAATGATGATGATGATGATGAAGTCTAGTGCTAACAGAAGATCAGAAAACAGCATCAGTCTCTCTCTCTCTCTTTCTCTGTGTAAGCACTGAATCACTTTTGCACTGATTACAGTTTAAAGCGAGCTGTCGACTGTACCAATACAAAAACTGCCAGACCCTGTTGCTATGCAGGAGTATCTCCCTGTCTCACTTCACAACCTCCCTCTCTCTTAAAAACACTGTGGAGACAATCACACACAACAGGAGGTGGTGACAAGGAGCACAGAAGAAGGAATTTGTCCATGTGTGGCAGCTACCCCTGTTATTACAGGGAGGAGGAAGAAAATTGCTGCTTCAAAGTGATAAGTACAGCTCTGCCTCTGGCTCTGTTTCCTGTTGGAGAAGCCACTTCTGGCTCTGACTGACAGAGGAGAGAGGTCAACTGAGGGAGTGAATGATGACAAACACAGCTTGTACAAATGTCAAATCACGCCTCATAACCACGATTTGCATCATAAACACGTAAATCTTACGCAGAAAGAGGTGATTTGGTAAAAAGAGCAGTTCTATGATACTGGCCAGCAGTGGTACATGTGGCAGTAGCTTTCATTTCAAAATGACACACTGAGTCAGAAAGAGCTGTTTATCCATCAAAAGCCAAATTTAGTTAGACGACCTTCAGGTTTGGGGGAAGTCCTGGGAGGACGAGGAAAACGAAAAGAGAGAGGATAGAGGATGGAGCAGCAGTAAATGACAATGAAACACAGACACATGTAGCAGTACAGAAATATAATCCAGAGCTACCAGATGAATTAGCTAAAAAGAAAAGGATTGGTTCAGATGTACTCTGAAGTGTGTACCTCTTGGAGCGCCGCAGCATGCTTCTCTCAGGCAGTGAGAAATTTGAGAGCACCGTCCAGAAGGAGTCAGACATGCTAACGTCAGCACAGACGCTGGAGCATCGCTGTGACACGGCCGCACTCAGCACAGGACGTAGTTAGCAAACAGTCGCTGGCTTCCACCTGTCACACCAGCAACAGCGAGTCTGTGTGGGAGCTACTGCGTCTACCCCCTCCTCTGATCCTCTCTCTCTCTCTCTCTCTCTCTGCTCAGCAGTGCCTCCTCCCTCACTCGCTCCTTTCTTCTTCGAACCCCTCTGCTTCTGTCAGAGCAGAGCAGGGACTGGGCGGCTATCAGTTTACAGGTGTTTAACTCCATCCTGAATCATATCATTGATTTACTTGTCAATGGCCCCGTTATAAAACACAGACAGCTGGTGTTTTCTTATGTTATGAGCACTCGCTGTGTTATAGTCCCCTCCATTTTACATCACAGGCACTGTTACAGGAAGCCAGGAGTCCCACATTTTGACTCTGAGAAACAGGGTCCAACGTGTTGGGTGTAAGATAGTACATATGCGAATAGATATGCACTTGACAGGGTAGGTTTCTACTCTGGATGGAGCACCGTCTGATGCAGGAACTATCTGAGAGTCAAGAGTAAAAAAGCTCTGATGCTTTTTATGATGCCCTGAGCTGCATTCAGTATAAGTAGGAAGAAGATCGACGTTCTGGTCTTAGTTCTTTCTTACTAAGACCACATGATTCTGTATGGTCTTAACCTACAATGTAGGGGGATGTTTTTTGTTGTGATATTATGATCCAGCTTAATTTCAATCAATTAATCACAATAAATATAGCACGTAAAATAATAAATGAAACGCTACAGATTAATCCCATTCTGTGGTGACCCACTCTGAGCACAGTGACTGTTACCTCTTTTTGACCAACAAGAACTTGGTGCTAGTTCTGGTTTAAAGTTGGGAACCATCGAGGGCTAGAGAGCCACCGCAGAGCCACGTCATTATGTCATCACACTGTATCTCTGCCTTCTCGTTAGCCTTTGTTAGCGTTTTCCTTTAGCTAGGCTAGCTAGGCTAATTAGCAAAAACTATGTTTATCACTCGCTCTACAGTTAAAGAAATCTAATCTAAATGATAATAATGAAATACACTGATTTTTATCTTTACAACAAACTTTCTGTTGATGTTGGCTGAGGAAACACAAAGAAATGGTTCAAAGTCAAGCACTAGCTCTGAACCAGCCCTGGATCCTAGACATGTGTGACGTGACGCTAACGCTAGCAGCCAGCCTCATCAAACCACTTTCGGCACAAGCGGCTTCCACTTGTGACCAACTAACTCCCATCGCATCGCATGTTATTATTGTTATTATTATTTCCTCAGCATATTAAAATAGTTACTGCATATGGACACTAAAAATAACTGTCAGTCTCTCATTAATTCACTCCTCTGCCAAAATTCATTTAAACTGAATCATTTTCATTGCAAAACTTGAAATATGTCACTAAATTTAAACTAATTAACCACAGAGCACATAATTCATTTGATTATAAATCTAAATGGAATTGAACCAAGCTTCTTTCTCACCCCCACATGTCACCTTCATCACTCACAAAGCAACAAACTGCAAAGGAATCTGAATAGTTGTTGATATTTCATTATGTTTAAAATGTGCATTTCAATGTATTTTTTTTCATCACAGTATCAAATCAGTTCCTGGGCCTCTTGGATGATTTGGAGAAAAAATCTAAATAAAAGATAAAATGAAATAAAAGTTTAGCTTTTTTTCAAAACTAATTTGCAAGAAAATTTCCAAAAAATAAATAAAAAATAAAATAAAATAAAATAAATAAAGGGATTCTTACAATCAACTACTTTCTAGTGCCACAAGCCAACACACATCTCATTAAAGCTGTTCACTAGTTGCCCTTTCAGCTCACCAGTTTTCTGCTAAACAATAATAACAGGAAACTCAGCAAACGGGGGACAGCACAAACAAACAGGTGAGTGATGGGGGACACACGACGCCGGCCTTACCTCCAGAGGAAGGGGTTTCCTCGCTGGTGTACAGGGGCCGAGAGAGGGCCGTCAGAGGAAGACAGTGAGGGAGAGGAAGAGGAGGGAAAGAGGGAGACGATGGGGGGCTGAACGACAGAGGGATGAAAGGAGGTGGGGGACAGCAGGTGCTGGAGGAGGCTGCTGTTGCCGTGGCAACACAGCTGAGCCGGCGACCAGATTCTGCCAAGAGAGGAGGGAGGGGGGGAGTGAAAGAAAGGATGAAGAAATAGGAAGAGAGGAGGGTGAGGACAGAGGGGTGTGTGATGTGGCCTGCTTGATCACATGAGTGTGTGTGTGTGATGCAGTGTTACAACAGTAATAAACAGACATCCATATGTTCATATGTTGTTTAACTTTCTCCACAACGTTTTTAAACAAACGTGGAAGAATCCGATTGAAGAAACCTGAATGTGATACTCGACCTAAAACTTTTGGTTTCTGAACTCTTCATCATAACGACAGTTGGATCTTTGGTCCCAATAACCATAACTCATCAGTCTCCAATAATATGAAATGAAGCTATATCATTTTCTTCACCTGAAGTGAATCCTCATGTAGAGATACTGTATTGCTCCCCTGCAACGTTTAGGACTTGTTAGTCATTCTGCCTTTTGGTCTCTGATATAGATCATGTACTAAATCTGTTGATGTATGTTTCTATTGGCCCTACCTGATAATAAATCCAATGCCTCCTTGCAACTGCAAGTGTTCAAAAACAGGTATAGCAGCCTTGATGATTCTTTTGTGACTCTCTTTTTCCCGAAACTCCCCAAGAGTCACAGAAGAGCTGATCTGGCAAAGTTCTGATAGAGGCTTTAGTACAAAGCAGCTCAGACTTTTGAGATGCCAGGCTCTACCCACTGCGCCTGCCTGCAGGAAGCCTCCTGCACTAACTTATCACAGTTGGACAGAAAGTTCTGGATGAACTTCACAGAGCTGTGTCAGGATGGGAGGAGATGAGACGGCAGCAGAGTGAAACAACTCTTGAGACTGACACTTACGGGAGGGGAGTGAGTATGAGTCTGTCAGACAGCTCTACAGAGCTCAGATGCCAGTTGGTTCAGGTCTGCAGGGCATGAGGACCTTATGGTAGTAGGTCTACATGTCCCCTCCCCCCTGCTGGTGGGAACAGAATGGCTGAGACCACCTGCTGGGAAGGCCTAAAGCTAAATGCAGTATGTGCAGCGTTTGCTGAGCGTGCACAGTAAATGGTTAACCAAAAATACTACTAGTGTTTTTTTCACAGGATGATAAGCAGAAGAAAACAGGCTGTTTTAATTAATGCCTGAGAAAGGAAGGGAAAATACATAAACTAAAATTACTGGTGCTGGTGCTTTTATTTTCAAATGATCATCTTATTACAGTATATCATGAGACAAATGTGTCGATGACTCTTACAGCTGGTGAAAACACTGTTGATGTCATTTCTATATGTGTGTGTGTGTGTGTTTGTGTGGGGAGACACACACTCTCAGAATAACTGCAGCCTGTTGAGCTGATGAAGGACTTCCCTCCGCATTTCACCTTCTCGTGTTTCTCCCTCCTCTTGGTTTTTCCATCTTACACAAGTGTCCAAGTGTTTCAGTGACTCATTGTGCATGTGCACTATGCATGTCCTGCATTTTGAATATGTGTGTGTAGTGTAAGCCGAACCCGTCCCCCATCTGTGGTAATACTTTTATTATAGTGGCTTGTGTGCAGAGACAACGTTGGGCTGTCAAACTGTTATTCTGAGGTGGCTTCCTTCTCCACCGTCCAAACAAAGAGCATGCAGGAAGCGTGTTTCTGTCCAAATGTTTTAAAATGTATTGCCAACAATTAATTAATTAAGTAATATATATATTTTATGCCCTATTTTTCTGTAACACTGAATTTATGCAGCAAACCATCACAGCCTGGTTTGCTGCAGCCACGGCCAGGGACAAAGCCAAGCTGCAGCACGTCATACACTCTGCTGAGAGGGTGATTGGCTGCAGCTTCCCATCACTCCAGGACCCAGAGACGTGCAGACAGAACTGCAGCCGATCCCTCTCACCCCTGACATGTACTTTCAGTCTCTCTCCTCTGGCAACAGGCTCTGGTCCATCAGGACCAGGACCTCACGCCACAAGAACAGTTTCTTCTCTGCTGCTGTCAGCCTGCTAACACTGCCCCAGTTCCCCTCAGATGACTCCTGCACACACACTCACCCCTCAACCAGCTGACAGTCACTCTCCCCTCTGAAGCGGCAATATTTTCTACCTCCAATGCTAACTCACTTCTTCTGCACACACATTATTTCTATTTATATATTATTCTCTAACTCTGTTTTCCCAGCGACTTTTTATTGTTTTGATTCCTCTGCACTTGACATCAGGACAAATTCCTAGTTCTGTAAAGTGTCCTTTACTGTACCTGGCAATAAACCGTTTCTAATTCTGATGTTGGTTAAATATGTTGAGAGCAAACAATCAATAAATAATGTGTTAATTAATGGTCTTTAGAAGTGTTAGCAGGTGTATTTTTGAACTTTGGACAGAGAAAGGCTAGCTGTTTCCCTCTGCCAAGCAAAGCTAACCACATCCTGACTGCAGCAGCATACTTACATCTACAATACGCAATTTAAGTCGTACACTTTTAGACTTCTGTATATTCCAAGTCAAACATTGTGCAGCTTTAATATTTGTATAGCTTTACATAGTTTTAGTTTTAGAGGACTCAAATCCTTCTGTGCTTTGAGAGATGATTTTACTGCTCTTAAGCACATTTTTACAAATATAAGATTGTTATCTAACTGCATATAAAGTATTATTCCTTTTCTAAAGACAGATGACAATAAATAAGAATCCTAAAATGTTCCAATCAGGCAGAAAACAGTGGTAATCTGCGACTGGACATAAGGAAGAACCTTACTCAATAACATTTCAAAGTCAATATCTATGTACTACTGCTTCTGTTCTGTCAGTCGACAGCACCTCTCCACATTAAGTTTTTAAACATATTTCTATTAAAAATATTGGAGAAAAATAGATAATGTAGCTTTAACATGCAGACTGATCACAACAGTGAATTCTCTGATAATAATCACTGAGTTTTACATTTAACAGCAACAGTAGGTGGCAGCAAAAGGCCAGATAAGCCTCTAAAGGAGGGAAGCTCAGTTTAAGGAAATTGTCTAAAAATATTTTTGCTTGTTTCACATTTGGTGCTTTAACCGATTTCCAATAAGTGTTTACTGTCAACATGTTTTCACCTTTAACTGAAAGTAAACTAGAAGGATGCAAGACACACTGGCTATTTTTATATGAATCAGATCTGCATTCCCCCTCTCACTTTCTCACACACACACACACACACACACACACACACACACACACTTGGATTTCCAGCGAACACACACTCTTACTGGAGGCGAAGGTGTGGCGCTCCTGCTCTCTCCTTCCTCCTCTTCATCTTGTGTCCCGGGACAAACGGCTCAGCTGTAATCTTTAATAATCCACTGAACTGCATGGGCTCATCTGTGCGTCAAATCCATACTGACAACTGAGCGGTTCCTCAAACAAAGAGTCCTCCATCAGTAAAACAGCACTTTTAAACGAAAAGGAAGGACCAGTGAGGGTGGATGTGTATGTTACTGCATCACCTGCTATTCACACATAGACGTGCAGTACTGTGAGGTATTCCTCACCAACAAGCACTGACTTGCTGAGTCACAGACTAACAGACTGTGGAGCTACTTGCAGACCACACACACACGTTCCTCTGAGCCAAACAAACAGGCTCAGTGTATATTGCACTGCAACTCATTTGGGATTTCCTTATACTCATTTTGACTTCCTCGGAATAATCCACTGTAAATTAAAAAACAAAAAACAAACAAAAAAAACAAGATAAACAAGTCGCACACTCCTCCTCTACTGGCATAAAAATAATCAGTGAAGACACAAAGTTCTGAGTAGCTTCACAAAGAGGAAACAGATCCTTCACTTTCAGACAAGTTGCTCATAGAGGACTCCCAACTCCAGGCAGACGGCTCAGGCTGCCTGCACATCCCCAGGGATGAATGGTCTTGCTGGGTGCATCCTGCCAATTAATCCCCCTCAGTTCCTGGAAGTCTCAGCTTGTCTGATCGCTGTGACTTGACTGTCGGCTCTCAACTGAGGGGACTGACTGAGTCCTCGACAAACAGCCGAGAGGGGGACAGAGAGGCAGGGGGTGGGAGGGAGGAGGGTGAGAGAGAGAGAGAGAGGAGGTAGGACGAACACAGTGAAAACCTGAGATCATTGTCATTATAGTACTTGCTGTGCTTTTTACAAAGAAAAGGAATTTACCAGTATTTTCATCCGTCAACATGAAGCAAGCTTTCGACACTTTGCTCGTATAGAAGCACAATCAACAGTGAGCGACTACTACGTGCTTTTATTATTATTTTTTATCTTTACCAATGATTTTCCACTAAAAGCTGAGTTTGAGTTGTACAGGTCAGAGAGATAAACCTTCTGGTGCAGGTAAACTAGTAATATGAATGAGTATTATTGGCGAGCTAACCATTACAGCTAATGTTTAGTTTTAACAACAATGAAAACGGTTGTTGTTGTTGTTGTTGTGGGTAAAGAGAGCAGGCATGAGAAGGCAGATGTGCAGCGTAATGACGTGATCGGTTCTTACAAGGTTCTTAAGTTGCACAAACTTTGAACCAGCACTAGCACCGGCAGGGGTTACGATTCGAGATACTGTGATATACTGCAATACTGCAAGCAAAACAATACAGTATATTTTAGGAAAACTGTCATAGTATAAGAATACACCGCTGTGTGCAGTACAAGTTTTTAAAATGTAGTGTTTCTTATGCAATCACAACACAAAATGAATCGCTACCTGTAACAAGTATCTAACTGTGAACTGTTCATTTAGAACATACAAGAGAACAAAAAGATAACATATGTTTGTGTTTCTTAGTCTGTTTCACATAATTATAAAACAAATTCATGCTGCCTAAAGTAAGTTAATTTATTATTTTTATTATACTTAAAAACATGTCATATAAGATTGTGACTATTCTTCATAACAGCTTAGTGTCTCTTCTGCATGAATTTAATTGTTCATTTGAATGCTGTACTTTTACCTAGTGTGCACGTTTATGTGTGGAGGACGTCATTAAAAATGTTTATAATAAGCGCTGATAATAAAACCTTAACGAGAAAGAGCCTCTTTCTGACGCTGACTGACACAAGTGATGTCCTGATATTATCAGACTACGCAGGGTGTGCAGCTGTTCTCTCTCCTCCTCTGTTCTGGTTTCCGAGAAGCCCGGGGACACCGCTGACCCTGAAGGGCTAAATGCAGCTCACATGCCAGAACGCTAATTCATAAACAATGGACTGGATCACAGACGGCTCGGCCTCGGTTGGAGTTACTCACACACAGTTGATGTGGAGCGATTACTGGATTGACGTAGAAGCAGCCACAGGACATGAGTTTGTCATTAAACACCACTTTGGATGATAGTGTGTGTGTGTGTGTAAGTGACTTTCCCACAGATTTCCCCTGAAGTTTCCTCCCTGCCGATAAGGCTCTGTGCTCTTATTGATTCCCATGAGAGGGAGGATTAATGCATTTGATTCCCTCAGTTGCCTTAACAATAACAAACTGAATTAGTAACAGATCCAACAGCAAACCAGCATCTTCTGAACTTCACACTCATTTAGTGGAAAAAGTAACCAAGTGTGAAAAGTGAAGAACTAAACACATCAAGCAGTGAAACTACGTTTGCTCAAGATCTGTTGTGGTTTAAGTACAATTATTAGGTGCTTTTATTTGAGAATTTAAAGATCATATGTTAAAATGTTATTGTTTGCAAAAAAGTGCTTTTATATTATCTGCAAATTCAAAATGAGCATATATGTACAACTACTGTAAAGTTAACTGGTCACACACCTGAATAGCCAGATGGGATACTTCATTAGGCTTCATACATTAGATACTATACTATTATAATAGTTTTATAAATATTAAGAAAATTAAGAAAAGGTAGAATACTGTTTGCTGGGATAGGAGAGGCTACGTCACTAGTGAACATATGGGAGATGAAGAAAGTGAGAGTGAAGATGCATTAGAAGAACTTGGGTCCATAAGAGAAGCTGTGTAAATATTTTTACCAATACTTGGCGGTAGTACCAGCAGCTTTAATCACCTCAGCTAGAAATGGGTTTGAATTCTGAGGGTGGACGATGTTTGTCACAGCACCAGTGAAACAGTAAAGAATATTTGAAGACGCTCAGCACGTGAAAACCAAACAATGGAGCAACATTACAAACGATGATTAAACACTGTATTTGAGGTGTGTCTTACTGGGACGCTTCAGCCGAACTGCTCTATTCCTGGACTCATGATATTAAAGTTGTGTAAAAAGAGAAATACCTCTTTAAATACTTTTAAACTTCACTACTTGTGACAGTAGAACAAGCGACAAATTCATGTAAGGGCCCAGGCATAAATAGGGAAGAAAATACTGTGATATACTGTGATATACTTTAAACGTGCTGGAAATATACTACTCTGTGATTAGTTTCATATTTTTGTGTCTGTATGAGACACATTCTGTGTTGACATTTGGACCAGAGCCACAACTGCTCTGTTCACAGAGCTACAACGAGATATGGGACCAGAATCAAAACCAGGATCAAGACACTGACCCAGTTGTTGCTGTGTTTAAGGTAGATTATGGATGTTCAGCCAGTTCTTCACAACATGGCTGCATGTCTGACTTTTGTTTCCAAACACAGAACAGTAAGTCAGCTGCTAGGTACACACACGCTGGTATAAATAGGTCTGCATCCATCACCAGTGTGATGCTCAGCTGTTCTCAGCGCGTGCACACACACACACACACACACACACAGGAAGAACTCAGTGATCTTTCTACCTTGTCCTTTAACCTCCACTGAAGATTCTCTCTGTTTGAAATAAATCAACAGCTGAGGTGAAGTGAATAAACAAACAGTAGATCCTAAATTGTTCCTCATCTGCTATTTAAAGGAGCAGTACATGAATGTTCAGGTCCATAACTGCATAGTCACTTTAAATCAGCTGACAAAGATGAAATGTTTTCAGGTGGAACAGCAGCTTCTCTTGCACATCTACTCCAGACCACGACTCACACCACCTTATGATGGGCAGCATCTGTGTATGTATGTAGAATCTCTCTGTGGTTCATTGCATCGCACACTCAGAGCTTTCCAAAATTTTCCAGATTACACTTCTGGAAAAAAGCTCTGCGGACAAGACAGGCACAGATTAGACAGAAAACAGATGGCGTGTACTTACAAGCTGCCTCTCCTGGGAAGGCTGAGCTCCTTCTGAAAGAGACAAGACAGAGAGAGAGTTTTGAGTGATTTACAGACCATTTTATCATTTAGTTTTTAATCAAGCAGCAGTTGTCTTGTTACAAAAACTCAGTGCATCAGTTTGACCTACAGATGTCACTGTGCTATAACCTGTACAGCTCCAAAGCCTGTTACGGAGCACGAACAACTCATTTTATTAGCTCGCAGATTTTGGTTAAGGACTGTAAAGGATCAACTTCACAGTGCGATCCAGTTCAGCACTGGTTATAATTCAAATGCTGAATCAGAAGACGTTTAACTAAGATATTTACGCATATATGGAAAGGTGGGTTTGTTTGTTGCACCTGAGCTGCACCTTCTAAAAGTGACCACAAGAGGGTGGAGGAACATCATTATAACATCCAATATTTGAGCGTGAACGTTGATGTATCTGAAGTGAGTGAACACAGGACAGCCTTTGAACCCACAACTGAGAGAACGGTCTACTGACATGCAGCCTCCATGTTGTGTAGGCAGGTCGGGTACTTAGATGTTTAAACTGTCTGTCAGTAGAGCAACAGCTGGTTTTACTTTGAAAAACCACTTCATCAGCCTCCATCAGAAGTAAAACTACAGTAATACTCATTAACACAAACTATAGTAATACTTGTTTGTATTTCTTATGTTTTTCTTGTACATGTTTGAAAAAAGTAAACATTTTTAACAATCAATCTGAAAATTATTTTCTCAGAAATGGTGTAACATGGTGTGGCTTGTGCTGTCATGTTATTGATGCCAGTCTTCAGGGGTTTCAGAGATCAGTGATGTCTTCGGGTAGCTCGTTTAACCAAAAGTCTAAGACCCTTATGTAAACTTTACTGGACTGCATGACAAAAACAACTTGGAAATTTAGATGTCAAACTGTCAAAACAGTTGCAGATTCAAAAACTGAAATATGCTTTTATGTGCAGTTTTATTTAATGCAAAAGCGACTTCTCCAATCAGCTACACTGCTTTTTAGTGAAAGCAGCAGCCTGACACCATATCAAGAGGAAGAAACACTTTCCTGCTCATATGTTCATTTATGGGCAGTACATTCTGTGTTGCTGCGTGGGGCGGCTGAGTCATTAGCGTCAGATAAACTCCCTCAAGCTCTTCATATCTCTCACACAGATAAGTTAATGGACATGATGGAATTCAGTAGCAGCAGAGCGAGTGGGTGACCGAGTATATGGCCCTGCAGCGTCTGTGTGTTGTGTGCTACCATGACATCAGTCAAATTTAAGCTAGTTTAGTTGTATTTAGCCGGACTGGAGCAGAACAGAACATCCCAAAATCTCCAATTAGCTTGTGGCGTGTGTTCCTGTCACTCAGACCAGACGCACTGATTCTATTAGTCCAGTAAACAGATGTTGTCCAGACCCGGGGGCGCAGGAAATGGTTCTGGAATCACAGGAGAGAAGGCGACTTTTTCAAATCCTCACTGCTGTTTCCTTCTCCTCTGTTACATATGATCCCACTCCAGACAAAAGATACAACTTCAGACATGAGCTTCTTAGCACAAACAGGACACAGATGTGGACGGATGTTTAGGGAGGCAGTGAGGTTTGGGTGAAGAAGCAGAGACACATTACACAATTATTATTGCTATAATTTCAATGTTGTGACTCATCAAACCAAGTCCGTAGGATCACTGCTTTTTGCTGCCATATTATTTTATGCATTTGTTAGTTTGTTATTTGCATCAGAAAGTCTGAGAAATGTGAGAGAGTGTTTGTGGAGCTTCAACTAGATGAGATAATCAGGGGAAATCTGTATTTAAATCAAATCAGTATTCAAAGCTGTATTTTTATATGTTGTGAAACGTATGGAAGATGTTAACCCTCTGGGGTCGGCGCATACAAATCTATTTATGATAACGCAGTAGTCAGACAAAGCCGCATACAGACTTTAAACTCCATACTTCTAAACTTGTGTTGATAGGCCAAGTGAAAAACGTAAGTAAGTAATGGCGATGCATTTTCTGGAATATTTTCAGAATTTTTTGCTGCAGGAAGAAACGGACGAATCCGCCGAGAACACTCTACATGCTGACGGTACTAGCAAGCACAGAAAACAACAACTCTTTTGGGTTTCTGGAGGGTTTTTAAGGTCCAATTTGTTAATACAGTGTAGTGTGCAGGGTCAAAATGAAAAAATAACTATACCGTCACACAGGTAAGGTGATACTGAAAAAATTATGCCAAACATTCTGTGGAATATTAAGGTACCAGCACGGTGAACAGTTTTTAAGGTGAAATATTCAAAAATAAAAATCTAAAGTAGTCAAAAACCAGCAAATGCACCGTGGCACAGGTAAATCATCTTCCCTCCGGAAGTCGATTTACTCATCCAAATGCCCACACAAAGCTCTGTAACAGAAATGATGCCCGTCTGAAGCCCTGGTCTGTCAGATTATTGTATTACGTGTGTGTGTTTCAGCTGCTGCTTTCTAAAACCTGAGGGAGATGTTCACCCCGAAGCCAACCTGCAAAAATAATGTAAGAGGGTGGAACAAGAGCTAAAGCTCAGTGTAAAATCACATATATACAGTACACACAGCAGCACTGTTGTGTTAAACTAACTAAAGAGACACAAAGCGAGCTGTGATGAAATTATCCCCAGTTATGACGAGGATAAGAGGAGCAGAACATAAAGCCTGAAGCAATCTGCCCGATGCAACACACACACGGATAATAGGCTTTATGGCTGATAGAGGGAGATGGAGAGAGGGAGGGTAACGTAATCAGAGAGATGGAGTGAGAGAGGAGGAGGAGGTAAAGAGATGCAGCCCTAAAGGTGCAAAAACATGATGCTGGAGTCTGGGCTACGCAGGGAGAGTGTGACGTTCTCGTCAAGACGAGTTTCAAGGCTTTGACCACCTAGAACCGAAGTCCTCCAGTGGATAAGGCCCTGTGAGTTTCTGCAGTGATATGATTTGATTTGTGATTATGATTTGATAATTGTTTCTGTAATCCAGGTAGGGGATTAAGGATTCCTGATTCCTCCAGCTAGAGTTCTGCTGCAGAAAGACGATGTATGGGTCAGGAAAGATTATTACCTGTACTTTATATTTATAACGGCGCGCCAACAAATAATCAATTACTGTTATTTTCTCTATCGATCATCCTGCCAATAACATCATGACACGTCTTATTTTCCCAGAGGCAACACATGTCCAAAACGTAAACACCAACAGGAAGCCACCTGGACCTCACACAGACTAACTTTAACCTGACTGTAAAGAGAACCCGTGTTGTCGATGGTGTCACAGCTCGAACTAGAGTGGTTCCAACATGGAAGTGTGTTTAACACAGTGCATGCTGAGCATCATGCACAGCCACAGCCGGTCCACACATTAACCCTGTAGCCACAGACACAGAAACTGTCATGCTATTGATGACAAATGGAGCTCTACTGTAGGAATCATACACACAACCACACATCAAGTCCAAAGTGATGGATAAATGTGGCTGAGCACCACCACTCACCACTGACAGCATGTGACAGAGACAAACCTGCTCCTGCGTGGCCCGAAGTCAAAGAGTTGCAAAGTTTAGTTTAGTTCATGACCTGCTGTAGCTCCTGATTCTGTTTAGATTTTTAGCCTTTCCTCTGTTTGTGATACAAACATGCAGGATACACTGTAGGTAGCACGAGCATGTTAAGTTCCCAACATTAATTAATTATCCACTCTGTTTTTGTTCTTGATGTTCCTCTGTGTGTGTATTTGTGTACAAAATATCAGTCTTACCAATCCATATGTACAGTGTGTGAGTGTGTATTTAGCTGTTCCACCCAGGGGCCCGATCATAATAACATGTTTTAGTCAAACTAAAAATATGCAATTAACAGGAGGATGCAGAGGAGCCGAGCTCCACCGGAGACAATTAGAGCTGCAGCAGCAGCCGGCAGCCAGAATTCATTATCAACACTGTGAATATTGATGAGAAAACAGTGACAACAAAGAGACTACACGATGACACACACAGCGCATCAATATATGAGACACAGGGCACAAGCTCAGACACGCTCGCTAATGAAAAACACATATTCAGGGTGGAAATTGTGCAAAACGTGAACATGAGGATCCAAACAAAGGCAGTGGCGTGTTATTAGAGGAAAGATCCAGTGAGAAACGAATCAGCTCTTAAATAATCAAAAAGTTTAGAAGTTGTGTAACCAAAACCAGCTCAGCTCCTGGTGATAAGATGACCTGGGTTCACCTCAGATTGGGTAAACACGGTTTTATAAATGAATCTTAGCCGTGACCCAACAGGACTGAACAAGAACCGGCTTTGTATTAATACAAAATCCTGCATCTGGAAGCAACATTGGTGCATATTTTAAAAAAACTAATTTGCCAAGTTAAAGCTGGATTGGTTAAAAGAAGCTGCATTAATTAAGATGTATTAACCTCTCAGTAGGCTGGTACAGACTGGAGCAACAGCTACTATCCTCATTAATCTGTAATGAAGCAATGACTGGTGATGATGTCAAACAATCCTAATGGAATCATAGTTTTTATGACAAATTCATTGGTGTTTTGTTGCTTAAATCAGCATATGTGATAAGTAAATTAACTAGAATTAAAAGATGAAGTACTAACTTTTGTACATGTACATGTTTGAACTGAAGAAAATAAATAAAAAATAAAATAAATGCTGGTCACTAAATGCCTTTAAACTGCTTTTAGAGACAAGAGCTTGCATGGTATATTTTGGCCCAATCCCATTTCTCCCCCTTAGCCTTAACCCTCAGTTTTGCATGTTCATGTGAGGGGTAGGGGTGTCCCGGTTCTCTTTTGGATGGAGGGGTAGGGCTAGAGGGGTATGAGGATTTCTCAGCATACACCAGATAGATCCACAAATATAAATATTTTTTTCAATTAATGAAAAGGATTTAATTATGACAACCATTGTTTTATGTTATATCCAATTTTGTGCCCACACATTTATGGTCATATTCTTCATTGGAAACTTCAAAAAAGGGTAGGATAGGGAATTAAAGGAAGTATGATCTAAGCTTTTAAAAAATTAATTTCATTATATTTACCACTCGTGCGTGCGTTTCTTTTTAACCCAACAAATAAAAAAAAGTATTTAACTTAGCCAGTCTAATGCTTCCCTCAGGTCAAACGCTGCCATTGTTATGATGAAATCATTTGATATTTGTTTAACAGATTATTAAATTAACACACATGGGATTTAATGACAGAATAGTTGACGTGTCGCTGACAGAAACTCAACAGTGGTCAGCAAAGTGGTGAGTGGTACAGGATGATGTGTAAAGAAAGGAAGAAGGAAATACGCTATAAATCAAGTGAGCTCGTTACTCCCGTAATTTCCACAGCTACCTGTTAACGAACAGATTACCACTACACCTCTACAGCGTATCAGGATGAGAATCAGAAGCAGCACCACTCTGAACACAAAAATGTCAATAATCAGTTCTGCATGATTAACGACGTCCACGACGCCGGCACTACAAAATGACGAAGCAGCCCTGAAGTGAAACAGAGCAACATAAAGCCGCACTAAGTGAATGAGCCGATTGTCATGAGCAGCGTCCTAATGAAAGCTCTGCTGCTGTTTAACGGCCACCGGGAGAGACTCTCCACCACACAGGGAAGCCCACTGGGACCAGTAAGGCTCTAACAGAAGGGGGTGTGTGCATGTGTCTGTCTTTTACTGAGGGTAAAGGGCTCAAGGGTAAGAATGTTTGTGTCCCAGAATAACACACTTTACCATCAAGAAGCATTAGAATTCATCAGGGCCATACACTCACACATTAACACAACTAATCTCCATTAAAGGGTAAGAAATGTGGTGTCAGTGTGTGTGTTTGTGTGTCAGTGTGTGTGTGTGTGTCACCAGGGGAATGGCATCCATTTACTTTGGCTTTTAATCTTCCAAATGAGCACATATAACTCTTCCTACACTAATGCTACTAACAGCCAATTATTGTGTGGGCTCATCCAGTGGGAATGTGTGTTTGTGTTTGTGTGGAAGTGTGTAGACGAAGGAAGAGGACCACTCATCAACTGTGTGTGTGTCATCATTAACATGACTGAGTGAAGAGACAGCGGGGCTCTTAGCTGAGGTAAGTGGAGCTGGAGGGGAGGTCTGCAGCTGCGACACACCAACTCTAAACCCTTCAGGTGATGAATCATAGGGGGCTGGGGTGGGCACACGAGCGTCTCTTTAATCAGTGAAGAATGAAAACCATAGAGTGTAATCATAGAGTATATACTGTAGATTGTTTCGTTGATTCAGGATTGACTCGTGCCGTCACTGCACGCTTTTGGGATGCTGCAAGTTGGATGTCAAAAGCCGATTTTTCAGTTTATATCGTATTTTTTAATTTAATGGATTGAATTTTATGCAGAGCTTGTGGCAGCAAGCGTCTTGGAAAATGAAACCAGACATCCAACAAATAAAACAAATATTTATTTATAGTTTTTAACCAGTAAAAATGGTACAACAAGCTTTTAAATGTAAAGATGTTCTGGTAATTTTATATAATTATTTTGTCTGAACCAGCAAACACTGGGACAAAATTAATAAACCAATAAGTATCAAATGACGTTCATTTGGAAGGCGACTTTGTCCAGTACGACTTACAATAAGCTGCGAAGCAATGGGCGCCTGTGATCTTCAGTTTTTGGTTAACGTGCTGAGCTGGTGCAGCCACGTGGTGTGCATTGTTCCTCTGGCTTTGTGTGGTTAAAAATGATTTAAAGCGCTTTCACCTCTTATATCCATCTGCGCTATTCACACCCACTTCCTGTGACACTGCAGGGCGTCGCACGTGCAGCTGTGGGGTCTATCAAACAGATAGCCAGAAGTGTACAATTATCCAGACAGTGTGTTGGTGCTCCAGACAACATGCTGATTAGTTTCATCTACAAATAACATGAGCCAACCACCCACACACCCACACAGCTGAAAAGAGCTAATCTGGCCTCATCATGAGTTCCAGTAGGCCGACACTTCCTCTAGCAACATGCTAATGCTGCTATCAGCAATGACAGAGAAAGCAAGCTAATCCTAATTGGAATTTACACATTCAAATGAAATCTGCAACGCCTCGCTGGAAGGGATTTGTCTGCAGATAACAGAGTGAGTGTGCGAGAGAAAGACTGACAGGTGGATTTGAATCAAGCTTAGCCACAACAATTAAAACAAAGAGCGGCCTGGTGTCTGTTTGAACACGCTAAGCTAAAGCGATCCCCGCTGGGACTGTGCATTCGGAACAGACAGACATACAGCGGCTCTCCTTTGGGGATGAACAATACTGAAAAGTCTTGGTGGGACATCAGATCCGGGGCTGCTGTTAATTGACAGCAATGACTGGCACAATGACACAAATCCCCTTTTTACCGTTAATCATTTTAAAGTGTTCTTATGCTGATAAACTCACAGTCTCTCTAACTGCTTATGCACAGTTTATCTATGCTGGAATACCTGGTAGCAGGGTGGCAACAGATTCACTAGGCAGTGTATAACCCAAATAGTGGGGGTCTTAAAGCTGGAGGTATGACTTTATTATTAAACAGGACCTCATAGTGGGCGTTTCTTGAGCCTTGGAGAATTAATTCACACATTAAACAATCCAGCAAAGTCAAAAACCAATGGAATGTACATTTTTAGATTACTGGAGAAAACATTAATTAATACAACTCACTTTTCAGGTATTTTGTGGAATCATTTAATATTTGAATTAACAATAACTAAGTTTGACACTTTCAAGCTAATTCAACTTATAAATTTAAGTTATTCTAGTCAGAACTTTACATATTTACTTAGTAATGTACAGTACATTAGTCTTCTAACTTTTCAATTATGAGTTGAATGAATTTATTTCTTAGAATTAACTCAACTCATTAAATTGAGTTGACAAAGTTTTAAGTAAACAATCATAGTGGAAATATACTGTGAGTTTTTCACACATACATTAGGTTTATTTTCACACTAGTACAAATACAATGGTATGATAAAGGCTGGTGTTGAATTCAGGTCCTCAGACTTTATTCAAATCTCTGACAGCAGCTTCGTCTGATTGTTATGATTATTACTTTGGTACATTTTGACTCCATCAGAAGCCAAACTGTCTGTCTGTATGCTGTGGAAATACAGTTCAGTTTGGAGAGGTAACTATTCAAATTAATTCTTCAATGTGAGTGAGAAATAAAAAATACTTAATCAATCAAGACTCACATTCACACTACGGAGGGTTATATGTTTTTAAGTTGAAACCAGAACCTACCCTGTTCAATAAATTAATAAATCAACTCAACTCAGACACAAGTTGACACAACATGCAATATTTGATCAACATTAAATTGTTACAGAAGAACAAATTGCACTTGTTGACTTAAATTTTAGGAAAGCCCTTCGGCTCATATTTTAAGATATATTTTACAGTGTAGTCTTTGCCATTTCTTTGTGCTGCATAGCCAAACAGCAGGTCTCTAGAAATGACTCTTCTGTCAGGGGAACAATCTGTTTTTATTTGAACGCATCACAACTGATAGTTATGTGAAATATGACGAGCACAAGAGGTAGAGATTCACTAGTTTCCTGTTGCTTCTTGTGTTTGGTGAGTGAAGTGTGACCACTAGGGGTGGCCATAACTACAAAAATAAAACCCACATTTTACAAAAATGATATTTTCAGTAAGATCTCACCAAAGATGTTAGCATGAAGTCTCGCTGGGTGAAAAAAAAAAAATAATGTGAGCAGGTGTAAAAATTATTTTCTCATATGGATTTAATAAAAATTAAAATGACTTTAATAGGCTGACATGTGTTTGCCTACAGGCAGAGTGTGTCCTGCAGGCTCTGCGTAGCACTGCGCTCTGGACTGGTTAACTGACTTGGTCTAATGGTGTAATGGGATTTCTTCCTGAGTGACAGAGCTGTGGTTTCACCTCCCCCTCCTCCCCCTGGCAAACGCAGGCTCAGATCTGATGCACTTCAGCAGCTTGTTTGAGAGAACAGAACAAACACAAACACAAGGAGCAGCTTCATAACGAATGTGAGAAGTAAAGTTGCCTCACTGTGACACGTCTGACCCAGATTTCAACAGAGCTCTCAGACTCCAACTGCTGCAGCGGACATTTCTGCTTTATGAATTCATAAGATGCTACAGAAACAAAGCGATCTATATGTATGGAAAGAAATGAAGTCATTTTCTGTTCCTTTGTGTCTCCCTCTCCTTGCTTCCCTGCGGTCTGCCCTCACCCACTCCTGCAGCTTCAGGTTATTATCTGGAAACCAGACGTGCTCGCTCCACCGCCCTGCCTGTCATCCCATCTTCATTCAGCTGAAAACTGCTTCAATTTGCACCTTTCTGCTGCAAACCCCATCTTGTCTGTCTATCCATCAGTCTACTGTGCACTCTCCCCGAGCGCTGCTTTTAACAAAGACAATACAAACCGTAACACTCCTGCTGAGTGGATTCACACTAGCATCAACTCAAATGTGGTGAAAGTCACAGTTTGCTGCAGTAAGCTGAACTAATGATATTTCTTCTGTCGAACAAGACTATACCTGAACAGTTGTTTGGTTCTGAGTGTCTTTAGGATTTCACGCTGTGCTGTGGCAGACGCGTAACACCTCACTGAAAATGGGAATCACCTTCTGAAGGAAACGTAACACAAACAAACCTGTAATAATTTCCAATCTAATAGTCAACAAACAGGTCATCATCATATCTAGATGACATGTTGAACATGTTAGAAACAGTTACTTTGGGAGTGCAGTTTGTGCCCAGTTAATACAGCTAATGCATCCTAGTCCAATTATCCCTATTTTTTAACTCTGCGTTTGGTCTCCACCATCTTGTGATGGAACAATTTGGCTCTTTAGCTGCTAAATGCTTCACTGTGGTCACCAGCTGGTCTCCAGCTGTGTCTGTCTGCTGTCTGGTGCTAAGCAGGTGGTGGACAATGACTTTTTACAAATCTTTTGTCTTTGGCTGAAAATTATAAAGTCTTAATTTTTTTTTTTAATAAAAACTAAAATAAAATAATGGAAAATAAGTGTCTCCGCTTGTGCTGCAAAATCAACATCAGTGCTGGCTTTAGCAATCAAATAAATGTACTGCAACGCTCCTGGCAGATAATTTTTTATTATGACAGGTGTATGTCTACTGTTATTGCTCATCATGACATCATGACAGAACAGCTACTGTGATTAAAATCCCATCTCAGCGAAGTTATAAACTGCTGTGATGTGTTTCTGTTACATGAATTGTTGAATGAAATTCTCTAACAAAAAGCTGTTTCTCCATTTGAATAATCATCAACGGTCCCAGAACGTTCTGTGTCCTATCTAGGTTGATGTTGAACAGTCTGTGGTGAAGCACCTTGCCCAATAGTGGAAATACTTATTTACTTTCCTGTTCATAACTTTTTCCGCTGCTCCTTAGACTTGAACCGTAGCACTTTCAGCTGCTTCAGCAAAGTTTTCAAGCCAAGCTAACTCTGGCAATACAATCTGTAGGTTTCCATAAAAGCTAAGCACAGAGGGAAGGAGGAGATGAAGAGAATAAAAACCTAGATGATGAAATGTTAAAGCAACAGAAAGGGAAAAAAATGAGAGGGAACAGATAAAAACTTTCTGTAATGGGATTAATCTCTCTGGACGACAATGCAAGTGAACAGAGCAAATGAGACTAATGATGAGAGAGAATAAGAGACTAAGAAACAAAGAGAAGTTTGACAGACAGTTAAAGAGGGAAATGATTCCCTGGAGGCCAAGCAGCAAGGAGCAAGAGTGACATGTGATCTGTCTGGATACGAGCACCCTTTTATTCCTCGCCCTCCCCACTGTGCTCACAGACAACCCCACTCATGGCTCATCTTCATTGTTAGGGCTGATCTGCTTACGGGTGAGGGTTCAGTGACAGGAGGGTAGCCTTGAATCTTACAGAGGAAGAGAAAGATATAGAAGGAGGAGAATGAAACTGGGTTGGAGGAGGAGAAAACATCACTCCTCACTTGAGAGAAGACAGCCACTGAGGATTTCAGTAATTATCATCATCAGTTAGACAAACTGGTCTGATTTTACTTCTTTTTACATCAGGGAAGCTCGCTCACACATGGGGGTAAAAATCCAATTAACATCTTCTCTGCTTGCTCGGAGTAACTGGGAGGCAGCTGGCTGATGGACATTTGATTTCTATCGTTGCTCCTTGAGGTGATGTGCTAATCACAATTTTCTGCATGAAAACCTGCATAACAGCAAAATCTGAGACTGAAGTCGATTCACTAGCTGGAACAGAACCCGCTGAACTAGCGTACAGTGGGTTAATGAGGCCCCGGGCGGTGAAACCAAAATCAGGAGCCCAGAGACAGGGTGAATGACCCCTCTACATTTGCTCCAAGTGTGATGTAACAACAAATGCTGCCTGGGAAAAGGCAGTTACAGAACATTTTTGTGAGGGAATGAAAAAAAATGTGTGAGGGCAGCCGATACTGCACACAGTAAATAAAAAAAAGTTCCCAACACAAAGAAAGAGGAGTAAAAAGTTGTGAATCAATCAAACATCTATCAGACAAATATTCTGCACGGTGCAGCGTTTGCTGTTGTGGAGTATGAGAAAATAAATTGTCTGGAGGCAAAAGGACTGAGGCAGCGTGTGTGTGTGTGTGTGTGTGTGTGATGAGGGAGGACTGGTTGACGTCTAGACATTCAATTTCACACTCTTTGAAGTTTGCTGCCCGCTGGCCAAATGCAGCCGTGTGGATGAACTCGACATGAAGAGGCAACAAGCAGCAATGGAAGAGGAGGGATGGAAGGAACGTTTTACAAATTTAATCTTGGTGATAACACTTTTCTCCTGACTGAGTATAAGTACTCACATTTGAGTATTTGCCGATGTACTGATATGAAATAATACTACAGTTGCAGCATTTTTATTATAAAAACTTATTAATAATTATTTTATAACTATTAGGGCCACATATAGCGATTATTTTGTTGTCAATTAATCTTTTTTTTTATTGATTAATCTATAGATTATTTAAGATTTTTACTCTACTTTACTAAGATTTTAACTTCTTTTTTTTAAGATCTAAATCAA
>OMLM01005242.1:79252-92592 GCA_900302695.1 Helostoma temminkii | reverse complement strand
AGATAAATAAATAAATCACTTGTAGATTGATGTAACATTATAAAAAAAAAAAAAAAACATGTTTAGGTTTTATTTGTTTAGAGCGTGTTTAGAGACATCCTGCTCCCTTTAACAGCGGTGATGGAGAATGAAATTTGTATTGCTCACGGCATTGACAAATTACATTTAAAGAAATCAACAGGAACATCCTTATTTATAAATTTTTTTTTAGAAACAGTGTCCCTGACACTCTGGCTAATACACACTATGTTGTATCAACTGTTTTCATAGCTTCTACTTTACGCAGATAAAACAGTCTCCATGGAGTAAAGGGATCAGGAAACCTGCTCGTATTTCATTTCTATTAAATCTGAGTGCACAGACAGAGCGCAGAGTATACCAATGAAGAATCATCTCTAAATCCGTGTGACAGCAATTTGGGATGGAAGCAGAAGCCACCTGATCGGAGCTAATCACGTGTTGGTACGCAGACAGGCTGGTGTCAGCACAGATAAAGATTTGATAGAAATTCTGGATTTAATAGTGAGTCAGGAACAGACAGGGTTTTGTTTTTGAAAGAGGAAACATATGCTGCTGTTGAAGCAGTGAATGGCAGCACTAATCCTGTTTATCACACTGCAGCAGAACACGTGATCACACACACTAATGCTCATGCATGAAGTTTGGAAGGGATGCACGCTCAGTCTTAACCATTAAAATCAAAGTGATGTTCCCTGGTATCATTTCATTAAGGAAAACTGTCCAAAATGTCTCAGAATGACAATCCAACATTGTACTGTAATATTCAGAGATGGCCACTGTAACAGTCTTGTGACCAACGACAACCTGAAACAAAATGCGAGAAATTCAAGACGACGTGTGACCAAAGTCATTAGTCGGCTAACCAACAAATCCCAATACCATGTGAAATGAAGTGCAGTAGTTGCTTGTTATTGTAGAGTTACAGATGGAGAAGGCACGCTGACAGCATTTTATTCGTGTATATTGACTTAGATTATTAGATCCATGTGGCTCGCAATAAACTTATATGATTACTGAAACCTCACGGTCTGTAGTTACCTTCAGAGGAAGAAAATAATGAACTGAAAAACATGTGAGGGTGAAATAAATACAGTGGCTTTTGCTGATGAAAATAGCAACATAAAGGTAGGAAACAAATATAAGCATTGTGCAGAAAAAAAATAATTAGTAAAAGTGAAACTGGTGTCAAACAGAGGTCAAAGTAATCACTTTTACTTAACCTTACAGGGCCAGAATAATTCCTGACGTTCTGTACCAATACCAAGATTAGTTTCAATAGCTGTCAAAGGAATGCAAATTTCAGTGTTCAACACTAGATTATGACCTAAATGATAAGTTAAACATTTACAGTTAATGATATTGGTCAGATAAAGTGCAAAGGTTAAAAACCTTCAGTGATTTCTGCTGTGTTTGAAAATAATCGGAAAAACCTGAAAAAACATTTATACTAAGAATCTGATAACTATTATATTTCTATGGTACCAAAGAAATGTTGAGGTTTGATAGGAGACATATTTAGTAGAACTACAGCACTAATGTGGGATATTACACGTTAGCTTTGCTTTATTTACTTCCTCTGACATTAGGAATTTTCCACAAGATGCAACAACTAAATCACAAACACAACCACAGTCCCCACACAGACATTACAAAGCCAACTAGGACTACTAGTAAAGACACTTAAAGACTATTATACTAATGATTCTGGTTGAACACAGCTGTTTTAGGGGTTTGTCCTCCGTTTCTCATTTTGTACTTTTGTCTGGAACCAGGTATTTGTCCCTTCACCCTTTCCTACAGTCACGTTTTCCTTCTTAGCCAAACACTTCCAGTAATAGAAACAACAGATAACTACAAATAGAAAACAGTGACCCCCTTAGCTTCAGCAGAATGTCCCAGAAACTAAAAACAGTCGCTATCTGTTTGACCTCTTACCCTGGCCACATTTTCTCCACCATCTCTCACTGCAGAGGTCGAGTGACAGAGTTTTACTTTATGTTTGGTCTTTAAACACAATGACACCTGGTATCTGAGTCCTTACCGAGAAATGACCTCTGACTCTAGGCAGAAAACAACGTGAACTGACGGAATTTCAAGGAAAAACAGAGGCTGCTAACACGCTCTCTGTGCTACGTGTCCTGTTGCATCAAGGTGTTTACATTATTTAGTATTAATGCAGATACGTGAAAATATCCTATTGTAATATATAGGCTCTCTGGAAATGAAACCCTGAGATCAGGTGCAGTGGAGTCTTTGACTTTAACTTCAGTTCAGCAAATCCAGGTCATCTCTCCCTGGCTGGTGTCCTCATTCGAGGCCTACTTCCTCTCCTCACAAAGCTATTTCAAGACCGTAAATAGTTGATGTGGAGCACAGTGTTAAAGTGTCTCTGTATGCAGAACTCTGCATCCTGATTTCTGGAAGCGTCAGTGTGAGGGAAGAGCTGATGGCACAGATGTTATCAAACCTCCATTTCTCTCCACACCCACTCTCAGGGGTGGATGAGGAGCATAGACTGGTGTTTGCTGACTCAACGGTACAAAAACCATCTGCAGCGTCTCCATCTACAGCGTCAAACCCTGAGAGCAGGAAACTATACAAGTAATAGGAATATTTAATAAATGTGCTAATGGATTATTGTCATGCTTTGCGAGTAAATATCAGTGTAATTATTACTAAATAAATAAATATTTATTACTTTGATTAATTGCTAAAAAGTGTGAAAATAGTATTTAAAAAACCTAAATGACTGTGCTTGTTTAGTCTGCCCAACAATCCTCTGATTATGTATTTTTATAGGTTGGGTTCTGATACATTCAGAACGTGGGAAGACCTCCATCTGGAACCAATATATTTGAGATGAGTTATCTGGATTTGTGTTATGCATTTAAGCTGAAAGAAAACTACTTTAACTTTTGCACCATTAAAAACACCAATGGTTGGAAAAACCTAATACAAATCATCATTTACTTAAAGAACTAAACAATGATACACTTATGTATTTATCTTAAGCTTAAATATTGAATTGTAAATAATCATTTTTTAAAGAGCTGAAGTGAAGTGACATGTCGCCCTTTTCCCGTTGTGTCTTTTGATATCCAGCTTATTGTTGCTCGCTGAGCTCTGGCGTCATTTACTAATTAACAACGGAGAGAAACTGGATAGGTCTGGCCAGATGGTGTGAGTGTCTGACTGTGAGTGAGAGTGTTGGTATGGAAATGTGAAAAGGCAAATGACATCACGATGAGTTAACAAAAATCTTAACTATGAAAAAAATATCTTTTACCCTTTACCAAGCCAATTACTTGAGGTCAAACTCTCACTGCTCTGTGAACTGCAGGATAACCTTATGCTCAGCTGAATAGCAAACTGATTCTTACCTGGAGTCCCCTGCGCCGCAAAATACTTGAGTCATCCATGATCCTGTGAGCTCGGGTAGATTCCCCCCCTTTTTTGGTTTTTGTTTACAACGGTACAAAGTTCAGGCACTTTCTAGGAAGTTTGTGCACATGGAGGAATTTCTTCTTTCTTTCTTTGCACATCAACTGTCAACAAAAGTCTGTCCACCCAAAAACAGACCGACACCAACTGCTCGTCTTTTCCTGGTTTGACTGTGCAGCAAGATAAGATAGAGTTTCTAATTGAGGTGGTTTTCAAAATGAAATACGATTCCAAGGTTCAGAGGCATTTTAACAAATGTTAAGAAAGAAGAAGAAAAGTGGTCCAGTCTTGCTCTGCTTTTGGTGCTGGTTCACAGCATCACTCTTGTTTATTTCAGCTCGGTCTAGATCAAGGTGCAAACTGGAAGAGAAGATCGCCCTCTCCTCTTTATTGAGCACGTGTTCTTCCTGAGCTCAGCCTCTGCCGGCTGTTCTTACATTCATCTGTTCGGAGCTGGACACACCCCTCCACCTCTCTTATACAGAGGCTGAGTACCCTCTTCTTATATGATCTCCGTACGCCTCCCACCCTTAAGGCACTAGTCCAGAGGAGACTCCGCTCCCTCCATTATTCATGGGCGGTTTGAAATAGAAATTAATAATGACAATGAGGCCTCAGGGAGAAAGGGACTGAAGAAAGGCAACACAGAAACGGAGAAGGCACCAGCTTGCTGCCCTCTGGCTTAGAGCCGAGCTGTAATGAGTTCCCAAGATCGCTGGAAGAAACACACGCAGGGAATCAGATTAAGAGTTTGTTTCAACAGACGTGTCAGTCAGGACAGTCAGACGGTGCATGTGTGTTGGACTGATGAGTGAATCCACAGAGTTTCAGTCAGTCCCTTTCTCTGTTCGGGACAAGAGCACACTTAAAGCTGCTGGACTCGCTGGGCGACAGGGAGCGCAGACTGAAAACAAGAGGTTGTTTGTTTGCTAGCAGCGGTCCACTGAGTAAGGAGGCACCTCACACACATCCATGTCCATGCCAATGAGTCGGGACAAATAACCTCTGGTTAAAGGCTACAGGAGCCTCTGGACTCCCACACAACACTCATACACACACCATTCAAGCCTGTCCCACACACTAGTCATCTCTTCATCTTTGCCATCCTCTTCAGCATCTTCTCCTGCATGTCCCAGTCCTCGGTGCTGTGCCACAAGGCTGCAGGAAAGGAGAAGATCCGGCGCGGCTGAAGGTGATAAGACGAGAGGAGGAACAAGGGAGAAAAGATGAGTGGAGATGGTGTTTTCCTCCCTGTGAAAGAGGAGCAGATATGGCCTTCTTCTCCTCTTTTCTCTCGCTCTTCAAATCTCTCTGTCTCTTCTGTTGTTGCGTTCTTTCCTCCCTCTGATGTGTCAGTATGCTCACATGCTCTGACTCCTCCCCTGCTCTTTCACCACGCACTTTACCCCTCTCTCTCTCCCTCTCTCTCTCTCTCTCTCTCTGCAGAGAGACCAATCAGTAACAAGCAGGAGACAGAGGCTTTGCCTGCAATGAATGGAAGGAGGACAAATGCTCCACCTCCTCCACCTCCCTCCCTGCCTGCCTTCAGTCCTCCGCACTGTGCTCCCATCACCACAGCCTCGCTGGCTTGAATCAAAACAAGAGGGTGTGTTCAAAGCACGCACGCACACACACACACACACACACAAACACACACACAAAGCAGTGTGTGGTTCTTGTTTTATTATAGTGTGGATGAATTAATCATGAGTGCACTGATCAGCAGCCCTGAATTATTACTTATTTAACATGATGGATTTAAACGCAGGCGAGTCTCATCTTATCCAACAGTCACTGATTCCACCCACTCAGATATGATGAGGCCTAAAGTATGTGGGCACCAGAGAATTACGCCTAACTACTGTCTGCATTTATTGAATATGATTCCAAATCGGCGGGCCATTTGTTTTCCTGCTCTAACAGGTTCCACTATTCTGGTGTCAGGTGACGAACCTGGCTGCAGGGATCTGATCCCATTCAGGAACGTGCTGGTGATAAGGTCTGGCTCAGAGTCCAGCTGAAGTGAAGGTCTGGTTCAGAGTCCAGCTGAAGTGAAGGTCTGGCTCAGAGTCCAGCTGAAGTGAAGGGCTGAGATCAGAGGCCAGTCAAGCTCCGACACATCAAACTGGAAAAACAGTTACTATAAGGAGCTACCTTTTGTTTCATGTTGAAACAAGACAAACTGTAGATATATATTTGAAACGATGCTTATGTCTAATTACATTAGCGTTCCTTTCACTGGATCTGAGGGGTACCCCCACACTAATACTGCAAATGTCTTTGATGCAAGACAAAGAAAGCTCTTTGAAGATGACTATTTGTCTACACTAGCTTTCATTGAATAGACGTTTATCATATAGCTCGTTTAGATGCGTTGATATTTGTTAGCTGCTGGACAGGAAGTCCTGGGAACACAGACAAGATGATCAACAACAGTCTATGTACACTGAAAACCAGGACACTATTTTTAACTGCGATAAACAGACAGAGACACAGAAGAGAATAAAACCACACAACAGAGTGTCTGGTGTCCTCCTACGCTGCACTGAGAGCGATGCACTGATGAGTCACAAAGAGATGAGAAATTGTTAATGAGGAAGGATGGATGGGTTGAATAACTAAGAAATAATCGCCTCTTCTTTAACGGTTTTACAGTCTGTGGGTGCTGTATGCACACACTGTGGTGGTATCAGCTCAACACACTGCACATCTACAGATCAGGAAGCTTAAAATCTGACTGGTCTCTCTTTGCGAGGAGAATCCAGACCCTGAGTAACGCTAGTGAGAAACTGTGATTACAGGCCCCCACTTTCTGGTCAGAGCTGCCGTGTTAATGAGAGCAAAGGCCAAAGGGGCCACAGAGAGAGGAATGTTCACACAGACCCACCAGCTTACTGGCTGAGCAGCCGACTGGCCGGTTTCTGACAGTCTGGTTCAAAACACACACAGGGGCCCAGCTACTGTACATAGCTGCGTTATTGGCTCTTCTTACATTTTGGCTTGCTGAATGTGTGCAGAAAAGCTAAAGTTAGCATATACTTTCTGTAACATGGCGCTGAGATGTTTCCAGCGTCATCGGATTACTTCATTATTTCCTTTCACATTGTGCTTGAAACAGTTTTTCTTTCCTTCTTCTGCTTCTATGAGTGAACGTTCACGAAGAAGAGACTTTCTTTTCATCCAGGAAGGATTACGTCCTTGTCTGCCCCGGTGCAGCTGACATTTTTAAACCCTCCACACAGACTATGCGATGAAGTATGTGAACACTAGTGTGGATAACGTGGCTCTAAACAAGCTATGTCCGTACTTTCCTGACTACAGCAAGTATACCCCCAGTCTAAGTGTTCTAGATCGGGCCCCTGAAGAACTACACTGAAATGGTTTATTTTCTAATACTCCTCATCATTCCTACACCATCTGTGGCTCTCAGTCAGTCACTGCACTTTTAAAACAAATGTTACTAAAATGTGAAGCAGTGCACCACTGGGGACTATTTTCAGCAACGGATCAGTCCACATTTGGTGATCTAGCGAGTACTTCTGGCAGTAGGTGTATTGGACCGAGTCAAAATAAACTAAACTAATATAAACACATTGTGTTAATGGAAATGAAAGAACATGTCATCCACTGTATCCATGATCCTGACTGATGTCAGTAGTTTTTGGATAACTATGGAGCTCTGTGGCTTTGGATGAGCTCACAATGCTCGTTAGGACGATATAACATTAATCATTTGTCTCGCTCTAATTTATTGGAATAAATCTTACAAGCATGTTTTTATATGAATGCCAAGGAAACAAAATCCTCCAACCTGGACGTGCAGTCCATTTGGTGGCCAGTGTTCTAGAAATCTATCCTACCCATCAATCTGCTCTCGACAGCTATATTTTGGTGTAGTTTCATTTGTGTGTCGCTTCCAGCTGTTTGTAGAATTAACAGTCGGGATTCAAGTTTCAATCCAAACAGCAAAATCTGCTTTAATGCGCGTCAGAGCTGTGAACATATAGGACAGCAGTGTGTCCTGGTGTGGAGACGTGCGTCAACGAGTGTAGTCCACCCCAACCTTTTCCAACCTAGTGGTATTTTACAGACTTTGGATGAAAGACTAATAAATTATAATATTAAATTTTAAGCCACATTCATCAGCGAGGACAAAAGGATGTAAAGTGAAAAATTATTTCCGTTTTGCTCTTTAAATTACATTTTTAAAGCATTTTAACCTTTCCTCATTTAAAGCTACAATTTCACTTGGAGCAGTTTAATAGATGCAGGTAATGAGCTTAAACACTAGTGTCTACATATCTATTGCTGAGCACAGAACCCACTGGATTATGTTACTCCTATCTGAAGACGCGGGCAGATACTATGAAATACAAGATGCTCAGAGGGGAGAAGAAAGAAAGAAAGAGTGATGATGAATGAGAGTGAGATAAGAGTTTTTTCTCTGCTACAAACACAACTAATTAAGCCAAAAGCCTGTTTCTGCTCTGGTTTATGTCTCTGCTGCACTGGGGGTTAATTGAAGCAGTGGCCTCGGCTGTTGCTGTCAGTGATGAAGAACTGCTAAGAACAGCACTTCTTTTCTTTTACTTATTTCTCAGAATCGCTTCAACCTAATATATAAAAAGAAACGTGTTTCTCTGACCCCTACGCCTGCCTGTTTTTCCGGCGGAGAAACACTCAGCGCTCAGATAGTAGCAGGTCTGTTTTTAGCCAGCAGCGCCAAGCTTGTTGAGCCCTGTCAAAACCAGAGGCCTCATTAACTGACCTTCAGCGTGTCTTCACAAGACGCCCAGGACACAGTGGAGGAGGGAGACTCAAGTGTGTTCACTAAATCTGCTACCAGTTGGCTAAAAGCAGACAATAAATACTTTCCCGATACTTGAGTTTTGTCCGTACGACTACAAAGCTTAAAAAGCATAACGCATTAAACCTGACCTGCCAAGACACTAGCAGGATTTTAGCTCAGAAAGAATACTACGGTGCAATAGTAACTTCAACCAGTCAAACTTAAAACTACTGTGATGTCCTTCTTCAAGTAGGATTTGCAGGATTTTTTATTATACCGGATTTAAATGTTTAGTTTTAGTACAAAGGTCTAATAATGAGTTCAGAAAGGCCTGTAGCCTGTTCATAAAGACGTCACATAACACAGTGATTTATTGTTGTACTGACTAAAGGTTTGCATGGTCACATAGTTGTGATGTCCGAGGACTGGGATCATCATCTGGGAAAAAAACAAGTCTGTACAGTGTGTCTGGACATGAAAACCATGAAGCCACGGAAACGGCAAGAACAATTTGACAGCTGGAAAAGAGAGAGAACTAGAAAGCCATGCCTCTGATATTTAGCTAACTAGCAGCTAGCTTAAAGCTAGCAAACTAGCATTAATGTTTGCTAGCTCCAAGTTCTTCTTTAAATAAAAGTTTTTCTAGAAAACCGTCGACCTTTTCCTGAGAGTCTAAACAGTAGATGGCCGTGTACTGTTCACTCTAGTTGCTATTGGCTGTTTTTTAGCTGCTAGTACGAACAGACTAATGGTATTTTACAGTCCTTAAATGCATTAAATGGGTTTAGTTTTATCAGTATATGAACAATATTTTTTATTACTGTTAATTGACTTATTTATTTAAGCAACAAAAGTACAGATTTTTCTAGAAAGAAAACTTTTACAGGAGCTTATTTTCGAGAATATTTACTGCTGCTCTTTAAAAAAAGCAAAATTATTTCAGATTTCCTGATGAATCAACAGAATCAGAAGACTGATTTTATGATCTATATCTATTTTCAGTGCAACATTAAAAACTTTTTAAAATCTGCTACAGATAGAGATAATTAACATTTTATTAAATTTTTTATTTAAAAAATGTGCTACACATTAGTGGCTATAGACCATGCTGAAACCTCTTGCAGTATATTTTTAAGGACAGTGGTGACTGACGTCATAACCTTTCAAAACCTTTACACAAAATTAGCAAGCGGCTCTTTAATGTGCTGTCCATCCTCTGAAGGTTGTAAATATTCTTTAAGTGTCATCCTTTAATTTACAGTTTGGTTCGTGAACTGGACACACACATACACACTGTGCACACACACACGCTAACCATACACTAACTCATATACATCGACATGTCTGTAAAACCAACAGGCCACACAACTAAACACACACTACGAATGAATACGAATTAGCGTGAACCCACAAACACACACAGGCTGTTGTGCCAGACGAAGCCATCATCTCCACTCTATAATAAAGGAGCAGAGATAAAGAGCTCCTGTTTGTATTACTTCATTCATCTGCTTGATGAGTTAGTCTACTGTTGGTCTGATTGTCCTGCAGCCAGCTGGACGTCTGTCTGGACAACAGCCTGGCTGATAGCTCAGCTCAATTCAGTAAACAATGATGTTCAGGGTGATAAAGGGAGCATTACAGCGAGGTAGCAGCAAATAATTGGCTAATGCAAAGATGGACAAGAAAGAAGAAACAAAGGTGTAGAGAGCTTGAGAACAAAAACAAGTCCAGTCTGAAAATGCAAAACATGAGGCCTGTGTGCTGAGATGACAGCTGAGTGTGTGTGTTTCAGCATAATTCTGACAGGCTGCGTGCTGCTTGGTCTGCATATTGCACTGACGGTGTGTTTGAATGCGAGAGTCGGCCTACTCAAACAGGACAGCAGCACGAAGCTTGGCCTGAATAAATTAAACCGGGTGGTGTTTGTTTCAGACTGACGGCGCTCCGATGGGAACTCACAGCGACGTCAAGTCAAGTCCGTCCATGAACGCAGAGGGAAAGACACTTCAGGAAAAAGTGCAATCAGTGTGCGCGCACACACACACACACACACACACACACACACACATACACATGAGAAGGAGCTTTGACCTTACGTAATCACAAGCTTTGGAAATCAGTTCCCAGTCCCACTGCTCTCTCAGCATGACACTTCTTCATCATGCAGTCAGGCAGTAACGACTGCTCCGCTCACTTTAATGAGGCTCAGTATATACAGGGGAAGAAAGGGAGGATTTTTAAAGCATGTGTAAAAAGTCAAGGGCCATAGGAGGTGAAATTATTCTGGAAGATTTTTACAACAAAGCTGCATCTCATTTTTGTGACCAAATAAGCAGAATGAAAAGTCAAATACTGCTTTCACCATTAGTTTTGAACCAAAATTATTATTATTATTTTTGTTTTTGGCACACCTTTCCAAGTTCTTTTAGTCTGTACCAATTTGCCGCAGGAAGATAAGCACTGGAAAAGCTGATGTTACTTTCACTTCACAACAATTTTCATGACTCAGCTAATCAATTCTCAAATAATAAACTGGATCATAAGAAAAGGTACATTCGCAAATTATAGATAATAAAAAAGCATCACAAGCTGTATTTTTGCTTTTATGCACAGAATTTGAATTGATTTTAGAGAAGAAAATAAATCTCTAGAACTGCCTTCCTCCACCTGCGGAATATCGTTATTATAGAAGAAGCTATTATAGAAGCATCATGTCTCAAGGTGATGCAGAAAAATTAGTCCCTAATAGGATGTCCCAGTAGCTCCTTAAAAAGCCTCCAGCTGATCCAAAATGCTGCAGCCAGAGTTCTGACTGGAATTAGTAAGAGAGATCATATTTCTCCTACATTAGCTTCCATCCATTGGCTCAATCTAGGATAGAATTTGAAATCCTTCTCATAGTACCATATCATCCCAGAAGAACACAAAAAAGATCCTGGATGAATTTGGGACATTGAAATAAACTGTCCCTTCTGACATTTTTGCATTGTCGAGAAACTACTTACGAGTAGCCACACAGACATGCACAGAACAAGAATATAAACAACTATGGGATGATTAGAACATAAATAATCCAGCTTCTTCAGGTCATCCAAGGCAGGCAGCAGCCTCTTGTCACATGAGTCTAAAGACAGTTTATTGCAGATATAACCTTTCTCACAAACCTCTTGCTCTGCTACTTAAAGCCCCATAAAAAGGGTTGTGCTCCCATTTTTAGTATTTAGGTTGTAGCATCACAATGAAGTTCAGAGCAGAGGGGGAGTAGAAAATGAGGGGAAGGGGAAAGGAGAGAGTTTAGGAAAGGAGGAAGGAGAGGATGAAAAGGACATGGCGTTGCATAAAGTCCCCACTGGGAGTGGGGTTGATAAGAAAATGCTGAGCAAGCCTGAACGAGCTAGAGGTGGGGGCAGGCAAAAAATGAGGAGACCTAGAGAGAAAGAGGGTGAGACACAAGCAGAGGACCAGCTGTCCCTACGTCACAGTGTCACCTGGAGATAAAACGAACAAACAGTCAACCTGCTGTTTCCGAGTGCCAGAACTGAGTGAATAACTATACATTTTATCTCACACATAGTACTGGCAGTACAATAGTAGAAACTAAAAAAGACAAAGAAATAAAGTGACTTGGTAGCCAGTGTTAGCAAACATGTCCAGGGGTGGTTTGTCTCCTGCTACTGTACACAGAAAACATCATTGTTAGCTAACAGTACAGTGTCTATACAAGCATACTTTATAGGATATGATCATTGTCCTTATACAACTGTCACTCAAGGACACATCAAAAAGGCAGCCGTCTTGTTGCCATAGCTTTCCTCCACAGCTAATCCCCGTTTTCCCCCAGGCACGACGCGTGGTTAGTCCGAGTAGAAGCGGAGCGTTGTGTGTTTGGCTTTTATCAATTTCTAGATTTCAGTATTCTCTGTGGGTATTTTAGCTTTTTACAGTGGGAAAGGAGGATATGTTATAGAATTAACACTAAACAAACACAAATTGATCTAATATTTGTTATTTTTGTTATTTGTCCTCATAATTAATTAGTCTGTATGTCTGACATACGGTCTACTGGAAGAAAAACTACATCAAAGTAAGACTCTGTGTGTATTTAAAGCGAAGTGTTGTTGCAGTAGCATTAGCCGTTATCATGATAAACCAATGTCTCACACCTGTTTTCGGTCCTACATGTGTCAGGTCTGGATGTGAACTGGTTCACTTTGTGTAGTCTGATATAAGAGAGCAAGCATCTTTTTCTATTCTGTATCCAGTCACTCAGAGTCTATAAATCTCTACAGTAGCACCAGAGGAGTACAGTGGGTTCATATCATAAGGAACAGTCTGAGTTTGGTTTTTCAGACAAGGGCTGGAGCTCAGCTTGAGTACATCTTCTGTCAGGGAGAAAAAGGTGATTGTGAAAGCAAGATCTTGACAATACAGAAGCACACACACTCAGACGCACACACCGACACACAGCTTATTTAAAAATGCTGTTTTATCAGCAGCTGGTCGAGTCGAGTCTTATCTCAGCAAGCTGCTTTAAGTTGATCTCTCGCTTCAACTCGTGTGTTGGATTTGCTATTTAACTAAAAAGTTCACAGTGCTGATGTGTGAAATGTGTGTGCACACACTGCATGTGTGCCAATGCAGAGTTCAAGCAGAGTTCAAACTAAATACTGCCAGCCACGGTGCACACTTGTGTGTACTTATTGTGCATTCAGTCGAACCACACCAGACACTATTCAGTGGAAACAACAAACAATGCAGCCTGTTAGAAAGTGAGTTCCTACACACAGATGGTCCGTGTCCATGATTCTTCCACAGTACAAACAGCAAACTTTGTGTTGGACGTCGTGTGGAGAGAAAACCTAGCACAGAGACGTGTAGTTCGCTGAGTGATAAGAAATGAGGAAAGTCAGACTGGAAATAAAGAAGACAGAAAGAACACAGCTGTACACTACAGACCAATGATACTGTAGTTTCTGATTCAGTCACTGAACCAACAAGAAGCACAAAGCCACGACTTTATCGTTTTGAATGCTCACCTAGCTCTGTCTTTGTGACAATGATGAACAAAAATGGTATCACTACCTTT
>OMLM01005242.1:58593-70951 GCA_900302695.1 Helostoma temminkii | reverse complement strand
AAAGCACAGAACATATAAAAGACACCTCACATCCTTCAGGCAGATGTTACAGGTCGCATAATGCAAGGACAAATAGACTGAAGCAGTTTTTACCCTACTGAAATAACAATTCTGAATGCTGCTAAGAAATAATGTATGACCATCGTCTGTATTACCTACTGTACATGTATGTGTGACCGTGATGTTTCCTTTTTAGATATATTTATCTTATTTTTGTTTTTAATGGTTTTATCTTTTATGACCTTTGCTGTTTTAGCACTGACTGGAGAATCTCATTGTACCTATTACAATGACAATAAAGACTATTCTTCTATTTTTTAGGTGAATTGGTCTCAGTTATGATTAAGCATAAAGTAGCAAACTCTAAATATGATTAATACGCATAAAATAATCTACACTTTATAACTGTTTAATACTATTTCTGTCTCTAACAATAAAGAACCACAAGAACACATATTACTAAAATGATCCAGACGAGTTGAAATAATGTTTTGAGACACATTTCAAGCACAAATGCAAAATATTCACTGGTTCTAGATTATCAAATATTTTTGCTGATGTGCTTAGTGTTACATGATGACAAACCTTTGTTAGGTGTTTCATTTGAAAAGAAATGAGCAACAAAAAGACATCATCGTGGGTTCTTGCAAACTGTGGCTGACTATTTTCTACATTGTATGGATCACACATACAGTGCAGAAATAAAAAACAACAGCATTAGGGAAAAAAATGGTGATACAGATCAACTGCAAACCTAAAATGTGTTTTTCTGTAGCTCGTATAGTTTCTTTTTTTAAAAAGAATTTGTAACCAGGTTTTATGCGACCATACTGTACATGCGTTGTCCTTTCTGTTCCTAGATGGCACAGAGACTGCAGTGCTGCTAAAATATCCTGGTGGGAAGGACACAGAAAACTGTCTGATAAACACAAAGCAAAGAGGGAAACGACTGATGGTCCTGCAGAACCCACAGGAGCCACAAACTGCATCATGTTTGTGCTGGTAGGGAATCTCTGAACAGTTGGGTCAAAAAGCAAACAAACAAACAAACAAACAAACAAACAAACAAACATGTGCCCTTTTAATAGCACAGAGCTCATGCACAAACACTGACTCAAAGTTGTGTCAGTAAATTAATTGGAGGCAGATAAGAGGCAGTCACTGAGAACTACGAGGCCAAAGATGCAAAAGTCTTTACTGGGATTCAGTGGGAGACCAGGCAGTGTGTGTGTGTGTGTGTGTGTGTGTGCCATTCCCCACTTCGCCACCTCATGCTGTGCGACTGTCACACTCTGCTCTGCTCTCTGTGTAAGATACCAAATACGCACACACACTTGTCTCCAAGTGCAAATGAGAAAACCACACTGCACTCAAAACATCATTAACCAGAGCTCCCAGGGTGTGAGGATGGCGCGCACACACACACACACACACACACATACAGAAATTAGATCACAAAAACACATTAACCAGTGTTAGTAGTGGAGTAACTTTGTCATCACAGTAACGACACACACATTAAAGAGAAACAGGAAATAAGATTTAAAACACTGCCTACGACAAGAGGTGAAGGGTAATAGCACTGTGTCCACACGAATGTTGTTATTTATCGAGCTGATGAGAAAATGCACACACACACAGGCACACACACAGACACACACACACACACACAACCTGAGATGCGGTGAAATCTTCTATAATTAGAACAGACATTTTTCACTTCATGCTTTGATTGAAAGGGGGAAGTTCTGCCTCACTAGTCAATCCCAGCACGCAATCAGTCCACCTGTCAATCAGTGGCTCAGCCACAGCATCAGGTCCGCTTATCAAAGACAGGCAGAGATAAGCACGTGTGTGTGTGTTTGTGTGTGTGTGTGTGTTCTATACAATCCAACAAATGACACTAACCAGTGTCTGAGAGCTGTCTGACTGAGTCTGGATTAAAGGAAGAGATCTGTGTGTGAGATCAATATGTAGCGTGTCCTCTGTAAATAACTGTGTGTGTGAGGGCGTGTGTGTCCTGCTGTTTGCACTTTGCTCATTTTGAGCATATTACCTGCAAAGAAATGAAAGAAAATAGAAATATGTGAACAGAGAAAGAAGCAGAGGCAGACAGGAAGAAATGAAGATGATCTTTTTTCTTCTACCTCTGCAGGGCAGCACAATTCATTCTCACCAAACAAACACAACCATGAAACATGAAATTCCAGCCTTTTTCAGTCAGACTGAAGAATTTACCACTTAAGTTTACCCTGGAAGCTGAAAATTAATCTGCTGGTCAGTGTGAATGTGTGAGCTCTGTGAAGAACGTCCTGGAAGCAAATCAGCATCCATCACCACACCACAGCAGAGTCTGGTCCTGCTCTCAGAGGAGAGCTCTCCCCCTGAACTCTCTACAGCAAGAATGAATGGTTTAAATAAATAAATCTGTCTGATGATAGATTGTACATTAACAGTGCATAGATTCATGATGGCTGGAAAAAACACTCTGTATAAGTGCTGGACCCAAACATTATGGTAATCTGATATTTGTTCGTTGGATAGGTATTCAGAGTAAATTAATCCAAGAAATAATCCCACCTGGGACTCCGTCATATGACGTGAACCGTGACTTTTGTGATCTGTTACACCCCTCGATCAGTAATCAGGCCTGGTTAAATAACGGCACTTATGCCTTAAGTTCTAAACGACGACGGAAAAAAATATCAACTTCAGATCTCCAGCGAAATGTTGAAATCCTGCCTGGTAAATTATCAAGAAGCTGTTAAAGCAGCAAAGGCTGTAGAAAAACACTCACACAGCCCCAAGGTACTTTTCAATACTATTAATTTAATATGAAATCCTACTAATAGAGTCTGCCCTTCATCAACTACAGCCTCTTGTGAAGATTTTTTAGATTTTCATCTAAGAAAACTGAACATACTCCTACTGGAGTCGACTCTTCTGTGCAGCTTGTCTCCCTCTCAGTTTTTAATGAATTTCACCCTTGAAGTTATCTCACATTCAAAGCTAACGACCTCTCCCCTTGAAGATATTTTAGACACGGTTGGACCAGAAATCTGCTTAATCATAAATAGCAGTCCAGTAAGTGGAAATGTTCCAACTTGTCTTAAGCATTGCTGTTGTGCAACCCAAACCAAAAAAACCCAACCTGGATAGTAATTGCCCAGCTATCGTCCCTTCACCTCTACGTTCACCTTCCTGCTCGCCCAGTGAGATTAACGTTCTGCCATGAGGTGGTATCTGGTGTGATATTGGAGAAGTTTTACGAGTACGAGTACATGAGGGCAGCATTGAATACTGATACTGGTCAGTATTTTAAATGTGCTATTCAAACAAAGCTGGTTTGATTTAGATACCAGTAATGACTTTTAAAATTTTTAATTGCGCTATTAAAATGTCGAAATATTCAACTTAAGTGAACATCACGCCTTTGTTTGGCTGTCACAGTTTCAGAAGCTTTACACCGTTTATAATTATATGTATTTAACTCAATTATATATATTATATATAATAATATATAAGAAGCAAAGCCACAATTCAAAGGGAACATAGTGCATGAAAACGAACCCGCAGTGACACTTCCTCCAAAATACCTTAAGAAAATATTCTGAATATTGTTGGAAGGTTGGGAAACTGCCTGAACTAAAACGCAGCCTGATGATCAAACCCACCGAACTTCTTGATGGTTGTTTGTGTGAACATTGTGAAAAAGTGTATACATGTGTATTCCCTCTTCTCTGACAGAATAAACAGTGGTGATACCAAAGCAGAGGCCTGTGGGGATCCAGAGAGCAGAGCCACATTTTATCTACACTCTGCTTTTATCTGCTGTGTGGGAATAAATAAATCCTGCTTTACCCTCAAATCTCTACCCGTCGGACACACACACACACACACACTCTTCTAGGTGAAGCCAAGCTTGCCTTGCTGAACACAAACATCTCCCAAAGTTAATGAAAACAAGCAAGCGGGGTTCGATGAAGCCATCGATTTGAACAGGAAGCTTAGAGCTAAACAGAGCAGGACACAGAAAGAGGTGAGTGAGTCATCTCGCAAAGAGGCAACCGACACATTCAAGGCATCTCTGAAATTGTGACAGTTGCCAAGGTGACAAGGACAGTGTGTTTCTGCAGCGTTCATGAGCGGGTGTGTGTGTGTTTTTGTGAGTGCATCAGGAGGTTTGTAGTGCAAAGTTAAGAATAATATGTGATCAGTGCATGAAACCTTGGACTCTACAGAGACGCACAAAGAGAGGAGGCGCTATTTCAACTGCAGCGGACTAAAATCATTCCATTTTGACAAGACAAAATCATGACACAACTGTCCACGTTCTACCAACGCAGTCTGGGACAGGACAGCGACACAGCCCACATACACCTCCCACCTATTAAAACATTTTTTTTTTTGACGGGAACCGTTGGCATTGTGTTAAGAATGGGATGTTTATAGGATGTATAGTGAGCCGTCTGTCAGCGTCGCTATTGGTGAGGCATTCAGGAGCAGCACAGAGCACGGGTCATCTGTGCTCTGAAAATGTTCTGAATTGTTGGTGATTTAGTAAAACGAGACAAAACAGCTTAGGTATTAACCGATGTGTGGATATGAAGAATAACTATAATGAGTATATATACACTAGTAGGGTAAAAAAAAACACACTGGATCCAATTCATGTAAAGTATAAAGTGTGTGTGAAGGAGAGAATGATGGTGGATGTTTGACGGAGACCATTGTATTTTCTGACCCGTCAAGCAACTGTGCTGTGTACAAACAGAAATGTTGTTGTGTAAATAAATAAATAACATCAGGCTATTTAGTTTGTTCAATAAAAGAACAAGTTGTAGACAACATGCCTTTGGCAATATCCATTTTACTTTAAGTTTTGTTGCTCTTTAATTACTAAAGCATAATAACAATTATTAAATTGAAATTTGTATTTGTAGTAAAGATTGAAACATAAAAAAGCTTTAATAATCTATAGATTAATTCGACAACAAAGTAATTGTTAGGTGCAGCCCTACTTTAAAGCAAACATAGCACGCTAACAGCCTGAATAACTGCTAAATGTTAGCATGTAACCTAACTTTACATTTGTCGTTGCTATGTGAAAATGTTAAATGACTAAGTGAGTAAAAAAAATACAAACTAACATGAATCTGAGGTTTTTCTGTATGTGTGGATATAAAAACAGAAGCTTCTATGAAAAATCTCAGGTTTAATGGAGCTGAATTCAGATTTTAAAACTTTAATATGTTTTCAGTCCATTAGCCGCCATCTTTCACTCAAGACAATGACTTAATGTGCTGAGGCATCTTAAATGGGCACGATATTAGGGCCGAGGCATCGAGCTACCACACAGTCAGCACTTAGCTACACATAGACACCTTTTCACTCTTCCATTAGCACTGAACAAATTATAGGTTTGTGACCATCGCCTATATTTTCACTGCATGATGTTTTACCGAATCTTCCCTTTGCTGCAACAAATCACCATCTCCAATGGCATCATTAACTTTTACACAAATAAACACAGCAATGTTTGAATACGAGGCAGCGATGAAGATGAGTTAGACGGAAGAGAGATATTCCTTCAGAACCTGATCCATTTCAAGGCGCCTTTCAGATCAAGTAAGTAAGAGGCCAAGAGGGCTGAAACCTTTAAATAGACAAGCACGAAATCATGTGGAAATTTACTGGTTCAAATTAAATATACTGTGCTGCCAGACAGACACAGAATACAGGAACTGAGGAGGAGGATAAGTGGCTGAAGGAGCCAAGAAGAATGAATCTGAAAATGATAAAAGGGAAGAAAATAACAACCAGGACAAACAAGACAGAATGGTAGGCCTTTTTCTGAAGCTGCTTATTCATGTTGGATTTTGCTATTGCAGGTCAAAATTCAAAGACAAGAAGCACTTTAAGCGCATAAGATGAAAAACTGTAGTTCCTGCATATGTTTCACATGATAAACCTACAGTAACAGGAAACGAAAGGATTCACAAATGTGAAGCATCTGTGGAGGAAATGTCAAGTATCATTTGTGGAAGTACAATAAAAATGTCAATGTAGAGGCAACTGGAAAAAAAAATTCATCCAAAAAAGAGCTGGTAACAATGAAAACCCTTTTGTTGCTGCGAAAACTTATTATTAGCTTATTTCACAACAGTTTGTCAAGAGCAACGGTAAATGTAGAATACACAGAAAAGTAATGCAGGAACAGGATGTACTAAATATGATTACACTTATAAAAGTGAGTTATTCAAACAGTAAGACACATTTAAAATGTGTTAAACTTTTTTTTAAATAACAGCACCAATGAGGCACCTGAAAGTGTACAACTTTCACCCCAGCACACTGTTGTTGTAAACTGATCATTATCGCTGTGAGTGACTTCTACTCTACTACTGCCAGCCCTGATCTGCATCTTAGACATTTGGTATTTTATTCAGTATCAGTTCACTTTTGGCTTCGTGCACAGTTGAGTCAAAACAAAAAAGACCTCAATAGTATTTTTTAGATCTTTGTGTTGAAAGAAAACTTTTTTTTTTTAATTCAATGTTGCAAATCAGTCCGAATCAGATCCGCAATATCAGAAACTAATAATGATCATGATTCTGCAGTTGTTAGTTTCATCTGTATTTCTTCTCAACTGACCTCTCTGACATTTATTCTAATTTACACGCATACGAGTCTTCAAAAGGCAAAGGAGCAGAACAAATGAAATACATCTTCCTAGAAAAACAAATCCAAATTTTTCCATGAAATACAAAAAAAAAAAAAAAAAAAAAAAAAAAAAAAAATTTTAAAAAAAAAAAAAAAAAAAAAAAAAAAAAAAAAAAAGATAGACATCATAGAAAAGTTGAAAAATTAAACCTTTTTATGCAGGGTAATTATTTCAGAGAAATTAGCTGCCTGGAGCCGGGGCTGATGTTATGCTTTGTTTTCCCTCTGTGCATTCCAAATGTGCACTGATCGCATGCAGACGCTTAATTTTTCATGGTCTGACTCTAATTGGTGTCTGCAGTTAGTGATGTTGGATGTCACCGCAGGAGGTGACTTTTATCATGTGAAAGTGTGTGTTTTTGTGTGTGTGCATTGGCAGGTGATTAACGCAATACAGTGGAAGCAAATGAAGCACTAAACCTAATCTATGTGTGAGGCTGTGAGTGTGTTTCTGTTCATGATTGTCATGTCGAGGCTGGAGGCAATTAGCCGAGCGTAGCCCAACTGAAAAGAAAAAAGGGAACCACAGAAGTATGAATGAACCATCTGACTTCTTTCCATTAGCTGCAAAGTGGTGGAACATCTGCGGGGCTGGAAATGGAGTCAGGTTAATATTTTCATACGTGTACACATTGGAAAAACACTGGCTCTACTTTTTCATGCTTGGCTGGAAGGCTAAAAGCCATTCACTGCTCAAAAGGTAGAAGGTGAAATCTGAGGAGTTCGGGCAAAAGAAGGAGATGATAGTTATTGCAACCCCAAGTCCAAAAACCGTTGGGAGGTGGTGTAAAAGTGACATAAAAACAGAATAAACTCATATTCTATTGACAAGAAGACAGAAAAAACATATCAAATGTTTAAACTGAGAAAATAACCAGAGACCGGTGCTGGTGTCGCCTAATATAGATTCTAACTGCTCAACATTCCTGGGTCCTTCTTTGTTGTATTGCATTTTATATTATAAAGTGCACCAAATATTTTCACTTGGTAAAAGGTGAGGACTGCAGGCAGCTCAGTTCAGCACCCAAACTCTTCTACTACAAAGCCGTGGTGCTGTCATACAGTATGTTTACATGCAATTAAGTAATCAGGATACAACTGGCTTTCTCAAGTAACTGTCAGGTAAACAGGAAAGCTGATTTCTTAACTATCATGTAGACAAAGCTGATTTCCATAATCGGGATTAGAGACACTGTATGTACACGTGACCGGGTTTCTAATTGGCTTTTTACTAGAGTGCATGTGCAGGACAAAGGCTACAGACACTCACCACTGTGGCACTTTCAGCAGAGAAGAGCAGTTGTATTAAAGCCTGAGCCTTACATACAGCAACAGTGCCTCATTTTCAAAGTGAAAATCCGCCCGAAGTCCGACTTAAACTAAAACCGGCACAAAGTGCACGGACATCTTCACTTTTCATTGTGTATTTCTCTAATTCAGAGAGTCTGTGCTGTTTAAGGAGTGCTTTCCGAGAGGAAATAAAATCCTCACATTATCTGCTGCATGTATAGAAGGATTTCCAGTAACCATGCAAACTTGTTCTGATTACCTGAGAAACCTGGTTACTTAAGTGCAGTATGTCTGTCCTTCCCTGAGACAGCCATCACCTGGATGGCAGCATATGACACAGTGAACTGTGTTCACAGAGAGTGAATTGTGGAAGTTTTCCTGAGCCTATGCAGTGATGACATTTGTCTGTCTGTTTTTAATGCAGTGCCAGCTGAGGTCCCAGTGATTGTGTTTCAGCCTTTTCCCTTGTTGGATTTCTCCTCTGCCCATCTTTATTTCTGAGAGACTCTGACTCTCTAAGATGATCTTTTACTACCAAATCACGTTACTGACCTGTTGCCAATTAAAATAATCGGCTGCTAAATGTTCTTACAGCTCTTCCTTGTTAGTACCACTTAGTTTTCCAGTTGTTCATTTGTTGCTGCAATCAATTCAAAATGACCTTATTTTTTTCTTGACATGGTTTATTTTTTCAGTTTAAACTGTGTTTTGTATGATCTGTTATAAACAAAATTTTGGTTTATAAGATTTAACGATGATTGTACTGTGTTTTCCCAAATTCTTCTGAATCTGGGTTGTACATTGGCCAGAGTGGGAATGAGTAAGTGATGGAGAAAATGAACAAACAAAGTGCAAAGAAAATTGTAAAGGCCAGAAAGGCAAGAAAAGACATTTAGAAGACTTAATGAAGAAATAATGATAGATACGCAGAGAAGACTTATGGCAATTACGGGTTCAGCTGCTGCTGACCGGTGACTCGAGGGCTTCGGCTTCTGCACTGTTATGTAGACACTCCTCACATTTTCATCCAATTAAAGTCTGTCACCATGAGAAGAAACTGTAAAGGTTGCAGCAATGACAAATGAGGTGAGAGCAGCAGCAGATAAAGCCCCAGGGCTGCACAGTTAACAGGGCACAAGCCTAATTCTGCAAAATGGAAGTGTTTGTTATGAAATCAGTCTTCCTGAACCTCCTGCTGCGGAGCATAAAGAGCTTTTATTATGTGAGACCAGTAGCAAGCTTCAATTATTTATTAGCCTATTTAAATCTTGTAATTAAGGACCACATTAGGAGTGAAATCGTAAAAGAGCAAATACGGCTTTATAACCGCTCCAACTTTGCAAGTTACTGCGCTGGCAAAAGTTTGAAAGTGAAAATAATTTGCAGTAAAGAGCTCATACAAACTACTGTTGATAACAGTGACCTTCTCTGTTCTAACAGGTTCAGGATGAGTGAAAACTAGTGGAAGATATCCGCCATTATCTTTACTGGAAAAACAGGCCAAAGCAGAAGGGATCATTGTATTTTGTTAATTTCCATTAAGCTCAACATATGGTGTTTTCACTGTTTGCTTTTATGAGCAAATAGGCTTTAAGGATTATATCTGTATTCTTGGACTAATAGCATCTTGTGGAAACCAGAACAGAACTGCAACTCTGCAACCGAGCGATAGAAAACTCAGATATGGATTTTTGACTGCTGCTGAGACAAAACACGACACTTGAATGCAGAGAATGATAAAGGTCATTCCTTCTGGCATTCAGTACACAAAACAAATAAAAAACATAAATCAGAAGAATTAACCATACTGAACATAATCACTAGCCCTGGTCTGATTATGTTATTCTTATCTGAAAAAGGCAGTGATCCTCAAGAGTCAACCTTTATTAGGTCCATTGTAGCATTTTTAAGAAATGTCGTAAAGGGTGATTATTATTTATTACTGTAGGAGTAAAGAGGATAGATGATGTCCTGTACTAATTAATAACAGGTAAAGATATGCAGGAATAAAAAATAAATAAATTGATTTGTTTGTGACATGGCTCTTCACTTCACCTCCATCTACAATTCATCCATCTCCATCCATCTCCCTCCACCTCTCTCTCACCTCCTCTACCCCCTGTGTGAGTTTTGTTTTTACACTGTGGCTTGATTTATTTATTCTGCCCGTCACAGTCCTGCTCTTTCCCCTCCGTTCCTCCTTCTGCATAATATTTTCCATCTCATCGTGGGATGCTCCGCTGGAGTTGTTGATGAGAGATGGGAAGTCAAACCCGTAAGCCTCTCAGCTTCCTCTCTGCCCTTCACATCTGACAGTTAAATACAACAAACAACCCGCTTTCACATCCAGGAACCTGTTCCACAGCCACAAGTGGATATCAGCACTTCAGCATGAATGTGCTGTCTCAACTGTGCAACAAATAGTGTAGTTTCAGTAAAAGTAGTGAAAATAAGATCACCTGTGAGGCTTCACCTCCCGAGGCGGCACACACCTTAAGACTGGATCAACTCCAAACAGTTCACACATATAGACTGTTTACACCACAGATCACAAGTCTAGTCCTTGACAGTCTGGAAGCAGCACACTAGGGTACAAGTAATCATACTAGAACTTCTATGCACCTGATTCAGCTTCACAGCGAAGCAGAAGCTTCACCACTGATATCTGGACTGGCAGTGTCTCCTCACTGTCACATCAACAGCACAGTGGGTTGATGAGCATTTTACTCTCAAGCAAATCCTATTACAAGCTAAATTTCGGTGCCGAGAGAGTAAAAGTATGATACAGGCTATGGACGATGCTGGGCTGCCTAGCCTGCCATGTGCGTCTCACACCCTTTGGATGACTGTCAATGAAGCTCTGCTGGTAATATATTCAGCTAAAGCGAGGCAATTAAGGTCAGTACAGAGTGCAGGTCACCTGTGTTCAGAGTTTGGTGATTTCATTAAAAAAAACTAACAAGACAAACCTAACCTAACAAAAATCAAGGTCTGAACTGAACCATGGACTTGGAGAGTCACAACACCTTACACCCCTAGTACAGATCTGAAAATATAAGCCCTGGGGTATTATTGTAATGTGAGAGTAATATTCCCTCACATTCCCTTGTTCCAGACCTTTTACAAATAGTATGAACTTTTGGTGACTTTCTAAGACAGAATTATTTTCTCTTCCGTGGAGTCCAAGGTAAAATAAGGACACTGCAGTCATGCGGAGCCAAGCTGAGTGGACTCGTTTCTCACCTGCACCTCAGTTTGCGTTCGCCCGCCAGCTCATCTCAACACTGCGCTTTCTTCAGCTAACACAGTGTGTGACTCCTCTGAGGTTTAAGCCTCTCATTCTCAACTTAAAGAGGATCAAGAGATGAAAGCAGAAAGAAAAGAGGGAGGAAGAATGAAGTAGAGATGAGGATGAATAAATCAGCAGCAGCAATGCAGAGATAAAAATGAAGAGAAAGTCTGACTGCAGCACCGGCCGGTATCTGTTAATAAGTCTTAATTTTTGGTAAAAATACATAAATCAATAAAATAACTAAGCCCTGTTTCATAGCTAAGAGGAATTTTAAAAACTCACCTGTACCGGTTCTCTGTTTTATGGATGGATGTCTTTGACGTGTATGCTCTACCTTAATCTGAGCATGAAGGACAGAGGAAGCTTAGCTACACTCATGTCTGAATGCTGCACTGGAGAAGATGAAGGATGACTGGACTCCATTTGAAATGATCAGATTCAATTATGAATTAGTTGATCACCTGTTTATTGATTCCCCAAGCAGTGCCCCTGCTACTGTTGATGATCCACAGAATATAGTTACTATTAGAGACAGATTATTGTTGTTTTTTAATAGATTCATCTACAGATTAATCCAATGATTAACTTTCTCAATCAACTCTACTGGGTATTTCTGGATTAGTTCATTAATTCCTTGGTTAAGTTACCAACTAATAATAATCATAGCTTTTGTCAGAGCAGCTATACTATCTGTTAGCATCTGCTCTGGGCAGTTTCTACTGAGTTACTGTCTGAAACTCACTGTAACAAACACTCACTCTGCTGTCTCACAGTTTTGTGGTCAAGGAGCCTCGGGATGTTTTGTTTTGAGATGCTTCTGCTGCTGTGGTAATGTTAGCACATTCAGCTTTACAAAAGATGCAGAGCACCATTTTATTAGCACTCTGAACAATCTGCCACTTGTAGAGATGATGTTTGAGCTTTTGGGAATAACATTTTAATTCAATTCAATTCAATTCAACTTTATTTATATAGCGCCAAATCACAACAAAAGTCATCTCAAGGCACTTTACAATGTAAGGTTTAAGACCTTACGATACAACTAAATGATAA
>OMLM01005242.1:38603-51470 GCA_900302695.1 Helostoma temminkii | reverse complement strand
ACCAGTCAAATGTCGGGACCCAACTTATCCACCAGTGGTTTTTCTTTATTCGTTTTATTTTCAACATTATGCATTAGTACTGAAGACATCCCAACTATGAAAGAACACATATAATATAATATAATATAATATAATATAATATAATATAATATAATATAATATAATATAATATAATATAATATAATATAATAACATACACACCTAACCTGTAAATACTTAGTCCTTTTTACAATATTCTTTCTGTTTATTTTTCTTACTGTGAAAGAAGGGATTGCAAATAAGAATCTCATTGTATGGTGTAACTGTTGTGTTTATCTTGTACTTGTTACAATAAATCTCTTGATAATTAGATAATTAGAGTGATTTAGTGCTGCGTCAGATGACTTGGCCTCCACCATCATCCGATCTAAATCCAGTTCAGATGGTTTGGCATGAGTTGGGCCAGAGAGTGAATCTAAACGCAGCCCCAGTTGTTGAAACACACATGTATAGATTCAACTGCATGTTGATTTGTGCTGCTGGTGTTTCTTTATTTGTGTTCACAGTAAAACAACACCTCTGTGAAACATACACTGAGTATTACCACATTAATGAGGGAGGATTTAGTGTAGGACTGCAGCACTAGAGTGCACTAGTTCTAGGCAGGTCTACCAACAACTAGAGTGCGTGTGTTACCAGTCATAGCCATGCTGCTGCGTCGGGCCCGGCTCTCATCCTGACTGAGCTGTCGGTGAAGTTTGGATTTTGTGGCGGTGGTTGCTGCAGGCGAGAGGTCGGGATTACTCAGCTTCCTGAAGAGGAGAGGAGGGGGAGCTGCAAACTCCTTCTGGAGAGAGAGAAGAACAGGAACACTCTTTAAAGACTTATATTTTGATTGATTATGTTTCAGCACCGTTTACAGATTATATGTTGTCAAGCCAGGACTTCAAGACCATCAGCTGCTAGAATGGAAATGTGTTTTTAAAAAAAATACAACCTCAACACTTTTTTAATTGAAAAGTCTTTAACCATGTCGGTTAAAATTCTTGGCTGTAGCCTCTCCACAAGACGCTCATGCCATGACACCGATCTCAGGAGAAAAACGTCTGATGAAATGCGACCTGACTGTTCAGACTGAGGTCTGAAAACATCAGATATGTTTCCGATTTAGGACCACATATGAAAACATCAGATTTCATGTCATTTGTGCTGTTCAGACTGTCATAAAAGAAAATATGGGCCACTTTTGTCTGCAGTCTGAACATAGCCATAGAAAAAACAAGAATGATGTGGAGACTTGTGCTTCACTGAACTTTTTAAAACATCAATTTTTACTATTTTAAGAAAATGCACAGTAAATCCTAAACCCAGTTTCGAGCAATGCAGAAGAATCCCAGGAAGTATCCCAGAGCCAGCACAAAGTCATAAAAACACAACACTACTTGCTGATAACACATCTCCTTGTCTGCAGCACGTAGGAACACACAAACCTGGCTGAACAGTAAAACTCATACCTCACCACACCTGGTTTGTCAGTACACATCAGGAGCTGTTTGCTCTCTGTGTTATTACCAAACACTTCCAGCTGTGACTCTTCCAAAACCTCTGTCACCAAACAGCCTAGTTTATAATTCAGCTTGTCAGACTGATAACGGAAAAGTTCCCCTGGAATTCCTTAATATCCCCAAGTTTTCCTAAGAGACACTCCAGGGAAAATATACAACATCCAACACACACACACATCGCCATGGAAACTAGGCCAGTTCTCCTCTCTACTGCTGGTGGGCCAGACCTTGACACACAAACACACACACACACACACACACTCAAACTGTGTAATCATGTGCAACTTGCATGTATTAACTCATGCTGGAGTAAATGAGCCGCACAAGGCCCTCAGTGAACACTCAGTACTTCTGCATCACATTAACATAAGAAACTAATGAACAAGTGCTTCTTCACATCAAGTCAGAGCAGCTCCTCTGACGACAGCTTCAGCCAGGACGCCTTGTTTCTATCTCAACTGAGCATTTCCTCCTGTCCAGCATGTGACAAACTGTCCTGTGTTATCACATTACTGTTGATGAGCCATCGATGGAAGGACTCCAGGGGAGGTGCTGCAGTTTGCTGAGGCACCAGCAGGTGGCAGACAATTTGCTGATCAGAGCTGGACATGAAATGTACTAACATGGAAAATAGTTAATAGGTCTTTCTGAGTGTGTGTGTGTGTGTGTGTGTGTGTGTACTGGGCTATGATGTATCACAGCAGTCACTGGAGACACAATCAGCCAGTCGCCTTTACAAGACCGCTGCTGTCAACACATTACACAACTCTTCAGGGTGTCATTGAGAAGTAAACACACTCCCACGATACATTTTAAGCAATGTTCACACTCAGCAGATCAACTGTTGGTTAGCAAACATCTCCTTTTTAGGTCCACAAAGGCAGATAAGTAGTAATCCGGACTACCATTGTGTGTGTGTTGTTAGTGTTTAGTGTGCTAGGGTATCTCAACCTGTCTCAACACTACAGAAGAAAAAGGTAAACAAACGTGTGTTTGACAAAGCACTAATGAGGAGAATCAAGGACAGAACTGGGATGTGCTTCATTTACTTTTGTTTCCACAGTTCTGGCACCAACTGGTAACTCTGGTAATCATTTATTGCCTAGAATTTCCTTTATTTAATGAAAAAAATATGCAATTTGAGACACTGACAATCAGTCCACAACCTAGCTGCTTCACTGTGCTGCCACGCTCTGCTCAGCCCTTCAGGTATTAGTCTTAGTATGAAATCAAAATAAATAAATACTTTAAAACTTACTAATAAAGCAGAAACTGAAATTCTGACAGGCTAGAATAGCGGCCTTGGTTTTACACCACTGCCGGCTTTATGATGAGTTTAATTCAGAGTAGGCATCTTCCATAAGATGTTACAGACGTGTATTTCCATGAGAGCATTTTTAAAAAAATCTTTTATCTTGTCGTTTGTCATTTCTCTAATTTATAGATATTTTATGATAATGATATTTATAGAACAAGTTTTAACAGTATTGTTTCAGCTTGTGTATTGATTTTAGGTGTGACATTGTAAGATCTGTCCAGGGACTGCAGATGAAAATTTGCCTTTTGGCACATTTGTGCCCATACACGGCCCTACAAAATAGAAAGTACCCAACACCCATATCAAAAACTCAATTTCAGTGATGCCTATTGGTTCAAAAAGGCACAAAGTAAAGGAAAAACTGAGCATTGCCACAGAGCGGTAAGGGCATCTGTGGCAAAATTTCTCAGCTGTCAAATCTCTGTCATTCTGGTAACATTACACAATGTAGAAGAAAGTTTGTAGAAAAAAAATATATATAACAGTAGTGTCTGTATAGTATAAGGGTGGCAGTGTTACCATGGAGCATTGATCAGTTAACAGTGAGAAGCAGAAAGTAAAGATATTTTTATTATTTTTTAAACCATTGTGGAATCTAAACAAAGAATTGATAAGAACCAAAACTGAAAAATCAAGAATGAAGCCCCACATGTGCCAAAGAGCATCTTTTTGACTGCCTCTGCCTTGTCTTTTGTGTGTACAACTGAAAAAGTCTGCGCGCCTGTATGTGTGAATGTGTATTGTCTGCAGTAGTATTGCACAACATGACATCACAGCTTAGTGTGGTCACTCATTCACACCCAGCTAAGATCCTGTTATCCAACTTTCCTTTGAAACAAAAAACAGATCAGGCTACTGTGCATCATCTTTAACAAGGGGATTTGTTATAGTGTAATTTAAAGGCTGATAAGAAAAACTAAAATAATCCTTAATCAATCAGAAAACTGCCAAAACAGACCATAAACACATGTTTTTCCCTCGAACTGACAGGGAAGTAAAACCATGGTTTCATAATTGTCTTTTCCTTCCTCTCTTCTGGCTCCTCTCCTCCTAACTACTCTTCATCATCGCTGTGTCACATTTGAGCAGACATTTGTCTCATGTCGTATCCTGTCAAGATCCACATCACAGTTTAATGTAACGCACACTCCTACACATCTGTCACCACTAAGGTCCTCGTGCACACAACACGACTAAACAGTTCATGCACACAAATCTCATCACTGGTTGTTTATTATATAATGTAGGTTAAATATGAGATAAGAGAGATCTGCTCATCAGCAAAGCAGAACTGCCGCAGCTTTGAAACTTCACTGCAGTTCAGCCCGACACAGCAAAAAAAGCCTTAATCAATCTTGTGAATTGTTTTTTTCTGGCAACAAAAGGGGTTAGATGGTCCAAAATGTGATTTAAAACCTCTTCTGGCTCCAGAGTGCGTTGCCTGTTGATTCATTGAGCTGACGGCTGGAAAAGCGCTGCAAAGTCACCTCGCTGCCTCGCAAGTAAATTTTCATCCAGTGCAAAAACAGAACTGGTGCAGACAAATGACTGGGCGTCAAACTGCAGTCTTTGTTATGGTCAGCTGGTTTGGTGAGGAAACAAACTCGCTGTGTGGGTGTGCAGGATGACCACTGGAGAAGCACTAGTGTTGCCTCAGCATTGTGTGACCATAGTGGAAGGCACATTTCAACACTGAGCAGTTTCTGTTTTCTTCTTGCTTGTTTGATTGTTTGTTTTGTTTTGGGTTTTTTTTTTTTTGCATTTTTCTCTGCTGCTCCCAGTTTATTGATGTCAGAGACAGGAAATCAGAAAGAGAAGGCTTTGGGTTAGTAAAAGCTTTAGATGTTTTATTAAGACTTCTGTCTCATTTTTGTAGCTTTGGTTTTCATTTCTATGGGTTAAACACACTCTACTGAGGAAGTTAAATCCAGGGATTGAGGAACGTTGCAAAGAGAAAATGGGGGAGGACAGAAAACTGTCCACAGTTTACAACAGACTTCCTTTTTCTTCTTTAACCTACTGCACTTTTCCCTTGTAACAAGGGATTACTGCCAATATTTCAGGTGTACTCAATGTCAGGTCAGTCTCCACATAAGGTGGTTTAGATTGTTTAACACCTGTACGCCGTCCTGCTTGTCTTGGTCTTGTCCTGTTTGTCTTTAAGCATCACGATAAAGCTGGTGGTTTATATTAACTTCAGTGTGCTAGGAAAATGTGATTGTAGAAAATGAAACTCTTGAAGAAAAACCACAGTGAAAACTCAATGTAGGATACATCAAATCCTATATTTCGACATCCATGACTGCTTTTCCCTTTAGCTTTCCTCATCAACGACTGGATTTGGACTCTAAACAAAGACAGAATATGATGTATGTTGCACGTTTCAAATTTAATTTTCACACTGGTGAGAGCAGCGCGTCTCCTGGGAATTATCATTATTTGTTCCTTGCAGGCCTCCTAAGGCAACTCTAGTGTCTCAGCAGAGTGCGGGCACAGTGTGTACTTAAAATACCTCTTTGTGTCTTTCTTGTTATCCTCTCATGAATCTGTCATATCTACTGAAATCTGTGCTTGTTTCTAAACCTGATACGTCTGATGCTATTTTACCTGCAGCTACAGAGCTGGTGGAGTTTGCTGTCAGTAAACTGACGAACAGACGGAGCAGGAACTAAAAATGATTTAAGTTTATAACCTGTTTTTTTCTAAATTATATCAGTGCAGGCACAACCTCAACATTATCAACAGTATTTATTAGCTCAAACCTTCCAACCCTAATTAATTTACTCAGAATCATCAACAATACAATGACACTGTAAAGTGTCACTGCTGTCACTGTCACTGCTTATGAACACGTATTCTGTGTTCAAACACTGTAATCAGAAGCTGTTTGCTTTCTGACTGTGACAAAATAAACAAAAAAACAACAGGAAACTACTGCTCACATCTGAAAATTAACATAAAACTCCACAGGTAAACAAGCTGTGAATTGAATTGTGGTGCAACAGAAACATTTAACAAAACAAACTAATGAAACTGGCCTGGACATAAATGATGGCACTCTTTACTTAATATTCTGTTGCACAACCTTTTGACTTAATCGTTTAATTGACAATTCTGTACTCAACTCCCAATGAGACTTCTGCACCTGTCCACAGGTATTTTGGCCACTCCTTGTGAGCAAGGTACCAACAATCTGTATCTTAAAATATTTCCACAGCGCTGACATTTCTCCACCTTCATCTTCCTGCTCACTCAACACCAGATTAATACTCTGCCATAAAGTGTCATTGGAAAAGTTTTACGAGTGCTAGTATGAGCACAAGGGTGATATTGGACTTAATATCTGAAACTGGTATCAGGACATCTGTACTGTTTTTTCTTTCAAAACACACCTGAGCAATCAGTAAGCACTGAACTTTACTTAAGGATATATGGCACTGGCTACTTCTGGCCCCAATCCCCCTAAAACACCACCGAGCTACGAACCGAGCTGTGTATTTAGAAAAACTGACGTCTAATCTTTATATGCTGCCATTTTACAGGTGTTTATTTTATTGTAGAGAAACAAAGACGTCTGTATTGTTTGAAATCCTTTGATGCTAATGTCAGAACAACAGCTTCTATTGTTCATTTAAGACACAAACACACCTGTCGCCTACATGACCTACAAAAACTGGATTGTTTCGACCCGGTGTCACATGCTTTTACTGTCAGTCTGGAAGAAGCACACACCTTATGCGTAAAGACGATGACGCACCTGAAGATTAGCTAAGACATTCAAACACTGGACCACAGATTTCTAGCACACGCCTGATGACTGTCACAGTGATTCAATTCAGTGCTGTTGTTGACGCTCATGAAGGCAAACTTCATCTATTGTCTACTGTATCTCACCTCAAATTCTAAATCATTGTTCTTCCTATTGTAGTATTATTATACTTCTGACATCATTTTTACTCTGCTGCTCCGACGTAAATTCCCCATATTGTACGCACCTCTCATTAACCTTAAGCTAAAAATGTAAAAATGTTAACATGTTAGCAGAAAGAGCCGTAAAGTTTTCTTATTTTAATATTAGAAACTATAGAGTCAAATAATCAAATAAATAATTTAAGAGTTATGTGTTATGGACACATTCTGGTACCAAAATGTTTTTGAAAAAAATGTTTGACACCAACTGTTAGAAACAAAAGGGAAATTAGTCACTGAGAAAAATACAGAGAAAGATGCAAGTCTGAACACAACCCTGCTGATTTGTGTGTGAGTAAATTGAGAAAGTTCTGTGTTACGCCATGAGATTAATCACGTGTCCAAGCAGGATTACATTGCACCATACCTGTACCCTGTCTGTCAGTGCTGGTGGAGGCTGGAGTGCTGTGTCAGAGCTCAGTATGGGAGTGTGTGAGAATATGCGTCTTTTAATGGAAGCTGATATGTGTGCTGATGTGTTCCAGCTGTGTTCAAGTTGGAACAAGGTGCTGAGGGTAGAGAAATGGAGGTGGAAATATTACAAAGAGAGAAAATGCAAGGAAGAGAAACAAAAAGGAGTAAACTGGTCTGACAGCTGGATTCAAATTGATGGAGAGAAAGAAAGAACACCAACAATGACGAGAAAAAAAAAAGAAAGCCACATCCTTCCACACAACTCTGCAAAACAAAATGATTTTGTGAACACCACAATTAAATTAACTTAGAATGAAATTAAGCACAAAAATCCTGACATAAAAGAAAATATTGTTTCCATAAAACAACCACAGGTCGAATTCAAGCCTGTTTAAAGAAAATCAAGCTCAGAAAAGCAGCTGGGCTCCAGACATCACAGCGTTAAAGTGTGTTTACTCCAACATAAGCAACCAGTTCTTCTTAATGAGACTTTAAGTGGGATAAATGTTCCTTTAAATTCCTGCAAAGTGTATAGGAATAACTTTAGGGCACAGTTTTGTTTGTGGTAGTTGAGGCGTACTGCAGCCTCTTTGAACTTTTTTTTTTAGCTGTGTTAGAATAATTTCCGATCATTCAGTCTTTGTTTTTCATTAGTGAGATGGTTCTGAAACCGTGACTAGCCTTAAATTTATGGTTTCTGTTTGCGTGTTGTTCTCTGCAAGATTAGTCTCTGTGCAGGGAAACAGCGTTTTATGGTTAATCAGTAACAGCACAGCATCTCCATTTCCATGCTTCTTGGTAGTGTTGTTAATGGCACCAGTACCAAAACAGCAACAGCGGACCACAACCTCTGACTTGACTGCTGGTTCCTTTTTTTTTTGTTCCTTTAGCTTCTGCAGACATACGGATCTTGAAGCAATGCAAGTGACCTCATTACTTAGACACTTCGCACCATAGACAACGCCCACACCTCAGAGAGTGGAAGCTTCCTTTTATACTCTTCTTTGCAGAAAAAGCTCAGTTATACAGAGACAGCAAGGAGGTGAAGCAGTGGAACACTCATTTAAAATTGTTCAGTCTAACAGTTTAGCAGATGATGGCAGAGCTGACGAACTTTTTAAAGTGATCTTCCTTATACCAAGAATCATGCACACATCTACAAAAAAAATCTCGTCTTAACATTAAGTGTATTTTATTCTCTTTAATAATGACTTGGTGATTTGATATGTTGTGATAAAATAAAAATAGATATTGTGAGTCTACTTGCTTTAAACATACAAACAAATTAGCATAAATACAACATACAAAAAGCTTTTATTACATGCTAATGTTTTAGGCGGTTATCATCACATCAACAAGCAGCTTAATTAACTTCTAATTTCAACGATGTCTCATGCTCGGCCAGTGTTGTGAATCAAAACATAGGAATTAAATCACACCACTAAGCTCTGTATTTTTTGAGAACAGTAAACCGTTAAATTTAAGTTTAACAAAAGTAAACTTAAAGTAGATTACACTGTCATTTTGGCTGCTGGTTGGTCAGATGAAGAGCTGCTGTGAAGGTAATTATTTATTTCAGTTAATTAAAATCCCAAAAATTATAAAACAGTAGTGGACGGAAATGTAATTTTAAATGTTATTCTTGGTTTATGTAAATTAATTTCACTCTTGTAGGGGAATTAAATGATCTGCTGGTTAACACATTAGTTATGCTGATGTCATTTTACTGGAGTATGAAGATTTGCAGAAGGTGCTTAATACGGTGGCTGAACGGTGTGTGGGAGATTAACCAGGATAAAACCCACTACATTCAGGCAGAAATCAGCTTTAAGAAAGTTAATCTTTGTGTCAAATGTCCATCAGTATAAATATTTAGGCTTTATTCTGGATGAGCATCACAAAGGTTTAGTGCTTTATTTATTTTAATCAGAGCAGGCAGCCTTGAACGTATCTAAGGAGTTTTATTGCTGCTGCTTTGGAACTGACTAACTAAAGCTAAATAAATGGACTAGTTTATACACTTATTCAATTCAATTAAAATTTATACTCTTAAAAAGCTGTCATGCATCTCACAGGTTCACATTTTGCTATTTTAGCCTAAAATACAATCGCAATCAATAACATCCTAGAATACACTGTAAACCGCAACCTCAAATCTCTTAAATTAAAAATAAAAGCAAACAAAGGCCCAGCGAGCTCTGCCAGGCCACACTGACCACAGCCAAAGTAGTCAGCTGATTTAAGGAGGAGGAATGTTCACAAATTTAGCAGAAGTCCGACTGTGTGTGTCCTTTCTGTATCTTTAGCAGGTTTTCCACAGATAACAGTGAGTCTATCTGTGTGCTACAGGCCTTTAGAGCACAGATCTCTTCATTGCAGGCAGGAAGGTCATATTTAAACTGTGAGTAGGTTAAAGGTAACACTGCTGAGCAGTTCTCAACCACTTCCAGGCACTAAAAGCTGACCTTTGGAAGCCTTTCTGTGAAGCAGCAACTGGCACATGAGCTAGTATAAAAAATAAAAAAAAAGGAAGAAAAAAAAAAACAACCCACAAGATAAAAGGTGGTGCAGAGATACACCCACAGCCAGCCCACACCGAGGCGAGGCTGACAGAGATAAGTGACCTTCTGAAGGGACTCCACCGCTCCGTCACCATGAGGTCATGTCTGCCTTCCTAAACTAACAGTGTGATCAGGGAGGGTGAGTGAGGCCAAAAACCAAGCCACAGGCAGGCTGCAGGGTAAGTCGGTCATTCTTGGCTACAAAACACCAACATCAGACTTTCCATATCTACATTTAAAATCCTGTGTAGAGAAGGGTCCTGCAATCTGACTACAGTATGTTATGAACCCGATAATAAAGACTTCAGAGAGGACTGAGCTGCCTTGCCTCTCTACCACAAACCACTTTTCCGTGTCTCTTTCCTACATTACGGGAAGATGTAGAGTACCGCAAAGGTCAATGATGTCCACTGCATCAATTTTATTGACATCCTGCTGATGCCACTGCAGGTTTTATGGCTTTTAATCTTTTTGTCTGTGTACTTTTTAAGCCACCAACCTTCAGCCACCACCCTCCAACTTTACTGACTGAAATAACAACCGCTGCCGGCACATTTCATCAGCTGAAGCTTATTATGGGTAATTTTATAAGCTGGCCAAAGAAAAACAACAACATCACTCTTCTTTGAGGTTTTGCACATGATGAATATTTTTATGGTTCAAGACCAACAGAAGTAGCCAATTACATCACATAATATGATTACCTAGCCGTGTTACAAAGAATTTTAAACAGAGAGTAACTAAAAGCATTTAAAAAGTTGCTAACAGTAGCTAGATTAAGTGACATGCTAATAGCATACTTAATACCTAATAATAACTGCACATCCATGGCATCAACAACTGTATTTATAGAAAATTATAATATTAGAATTATAAGTGATTGAACTCAAACTAACTCGAGGCAAAGCAAAAAAACAAGCTTCAAGTCAGTGAATTAGCTCTGGGCTACACCTGAGCCTCTTTAGCTCTTTCATGACATTTCAAAGGTGTGAAAGCCACAACTCGCACCCTTCAGGATTCTGACCTGTGAAGCAGCTGATGATAATATTAGCTCAAGCAGCTACACAACACGGCTGCAAACTGTCAACAATCATTCCTACTACACAGCTACAGCTGAAGAGTGTTACACTGATTCAGTGGAAAAGAGAAACAAAGACTGAACAAAAACCAAAAGAAAAAGGAATGATAGATGAGGTATGTGTTAATATGAGGTCAGACTCAGCAGGTCAGCTCCAGCCTGTCTCATTTAACGCCCCCTCTCCCAGTGTGAGATGACCTTCACTGGCCAACACAGTCCCTCTGGGGGGGACTTGAGGTAAGTCCAGATAACAACATGGTTGCTGTGGATCTCTTCATTAAAGAAAAGGGATCTGAAAACAGCTGCAAAGGTGACCACTGCGAGAAGAGACAGAAATGAGCAATGAAAATGTTACAGAGAGGCCTCTTTGTGAACAGTGAAAATGTCACGCTGTAGGATGAGCTAAAGGTTTAAAAAGGTTGGATTTGTCCTTATTTTTCTTCAAACATTGTTGTGATAACAAGAAAGAAGAGCCGATTTAGATGAATGAGCATATCAGCCGGAAAAAAGACAACCTGTCATTTCAGTTCTTATAAATGAGTTTTGAAGAATTTTGCAGGGAGAGGATCAGAGGTGGACCCCATCGATGACAAGTGAAATAAATGGAGAAGGAACATGCGCATGTAATGAAACGGTTCCCTGATGCCTTGCAGATAGACACAGAGCTAAACATTTTGACAGAAATAATATGAAACAGATGGAAAGGGCTCAGATTCTTCAAAAGTCATTAACAAAGTATATGCTAGGAATCATTCCTGACATCCCGAGACAGCTCTTTGCATCTGTGCCTTATGTCTGAATGTGTGTATAAAATCCGGTTTAAATCCTATATGTTGGTTTAGATGGATTTAATTTTTTTGCTTGCCTATTTTAGTCAACAAAAAAGATGTATAGTATATTATATATATAGATCGAATATGACATTTTAAACAAATTTTATAGATCGAGTTTTGGTGTAAACTAAACTAGTCACCAACAGTATTGTCGAGTGGTTTTATAGTTTTTTAAAATGTCAGAAAATAAAGTGGTCATCACATGTTTCTGTGACTCCAAACTGAAGAAATTGTTTGTTTTGTTTAATTAATGCTAAAAAAAATTATTGAGAAAAGCACAGAATATCATAATTTAAAAGCTGAAACATGAATATTTGTCAGTTTTGCTTAAAAACAACCATTAAAATAATTAATTGGTTATTTATTTATTCATTCATTCACTAATTTCACATAAATTACACAACTGTATATGGGCATCAAAATATCAGGGTTTGTGTTATAGTCATAAAATCCAACAGTCACTCATGAATAAGTGATGAGAAGCGATGAGCACACACTGAAGCATTAGCATTTAGACCAGCCTTTAATGACGAGAATAATAAAGTGGGCTGAGAAGCTAAATGGCTTTTCATACAGCTGCTCTGGCACAGAGTCATGGCTCATTAGATGTCTGGCTTTAACACAACAGAAAAGGCTGATGAAGAAGCAGCTGTGTAATCGTGCATGTTAATGTTTGACTGCTGTAAAATGGACATTTAAAGACAGAATGTCTGCAGTGGATGAACAGACAGCTTGAGACAGTTGGACACACCTGGTCTAGGTTTCCACCCGTCTATTAAATTAGAACAGACTTACATTTTCCAAAAACCGCAGTATACTGTAGCTTAGATATAAATGTAGCTATTTCTAATGGCTGCAGTCTAACATCCAAACACTATTTCCATCATATATCCTGAGATATTTTCTTGAAATTGAGTCAGGATTTTTTGGAATTTGTTTAAAAGAGAGTGGGAGAAAGATGGAATATAAAAAAGTAGTTTATTAGATTTGTTTCGTAGCTGTTAATTGTAATTATTAGAGTGAAAGAAAATCTGAAATAATCTGCAAAATAACAGAAATCAGAATTTGCATTTCTACTTAGTGCATTCTCCACAGCACCTGGAGTAGGACAGTGGAAATTTAGCATTATAGCATAATTATTCCATACAAC
>OMLM01005242.1:19277-35350 GCA_900302695.1 Helostoma temminkii | reverse complement strand
AGGTGTTTTTTTTTTTAAAAAAAAAAAAAAAAAAAAAAAAAAAAAAAAAAAAGTAATGGCACTGTTTGTAATTTCCCGTTTTTTTGCATAATTTTGCAATTTTTTGCATAATTCATGAATTCATGATCTGATCTTCACTAAAGCTGATAATCTTGATCCACAGTTCCCTTGCCTAGTGTCAATTGGCAAACTCCAGGTGCTGCAATACTTTCTTATGGCGTGAAAAGAGAACCCACGTGAAGACACCACTGCAACAAGTATGGAGGAGGAAGCATCATGATTTGGGTCTCCTTTCCTGACTGTGGACCTGGACGGCTTGCCATTGTGTAGGGGAAAATGAAGTTTATCGAATCCTTATTCACGCCACACGTCCTGAGAATATGTCTGAACTGAAGCATAAAAACGGCACTCGCCATTTATGAACTCCGCTCCTGCCAGAAAAGAGGCGCCCTGGCATGATGCTGCTGACTGCCGTCTCAGTGCACTGTATAAATAAATGCAGTCTGTGTTTAAGTTATGTCAAAGACAAAATATATATACAGGCAAATTATGAAGTATAGCTGCCATCTTCAAATTCAAAACAAACCTGCATTAAACTCAAGATGTTGATTTTAATGATTAGATGATATACAATGATATACAACTGCCAAAACAGCTGATGAGTTAACATCCAGTTAGTTGACTTCTTCAACAGCTTCTTTATTCAACAGTTTTTGTTGCACAACACAAAATAATCATTCGTGCAGTTAAAGGACAAATATTCCAAGCACGTGTTGAGCTCTGTGAAGACGTTTGTCAGCCCTCCGCCGCTCACTTTCCTCTGCACGTAGCCTGACACAATGCTTCCTTCACTAGCTTTGAACATTACCCCTGATTATGATCAAATACGCAATAATCACTGTAAAGCGTGACATTACCTCCAAAACAGGATGTCCTGATCATGCTTCCCTGATGCCAAACTGAGTCTCTTAATAGCAAGTATGCGCTCACACACACACGGGAGTAATGCCCTTACATGTCTGCAGCATAATCCCACCTGAGCGTCAGCAGCACTGCCAAAACCACCACCCGGGCCTGGCTCCAAAACTGTGTGTTATGATCTTTGGTATGTGTGTATAAAACCATTGTTTCGTGTGAGCTCATGTACATGTGGATGTGTTTGTGTGTGTGTGTGTGTGTGTGGCAGGAAGAGAAAGCAAACTGCACCAGTTTTTTTGAGCTCTGACTAGTCTTCCTGAACAGCAGCAGAGCCTCCTCCAGTCTGACAAGAATACACAGCAATAATAACAAAAAAGTTACGAGCACAGCGTCTACCTTCGACTTATTGCTTTCACAGCCGACAGCCTCTTTGACATGGTTACACTTTTATGAGATCATTCCACTAAATTAACAAAGCAGCATGTACTAAGCAGAACTGCTGGCACTGTTTACACTCAGCCTGCCTCAGTGCAGCACAGTCAGGGTGTAAAGGCTTACGCATGCTGGCTGCGTGCATCAAAACACTGGCCTTCATTGGTTTCTATGTAAGCCTGTATGCTGGCTGCATGTCAGTGTACACCATGACAAGGTGATGATTAAAACATCACCTTATGGAAGCATCTATGTGATCACATTCACTTCTCAGACCGGCACGTGCTGCCTTCTGTAACTTGCCTATAGCATCCATCTGTGCAGCGTGTCGGATGTATGCTAGATGTGCCTACAACATGACATTGGGTGTGTATTGCACACACAGTGACAAGACTTGCATGTTAAGGATTTTTGCATCTGTGTAAAGAAATGAAAAATCCAAAGACAAACTTGCCTACAGGACAAACCTGGGGTAAGATTAGTAGATTTTCTGCAGGTGATCAGCCTGCAGAAAATCTGTTCACACACACAAGATGTTTTGTGTGTGTGAACCAGGCAAGCTTAACATTTGGAAAAAACATACGATGAACTCATTAATTCAAACATATTCATAATGTCCAGTTAGTTGTCAGCGACCATCTTTATTTTGTTCTGTTGACATTGATTTGAATGATGTCCAGAGGTTTACCCACATAACAAGTGTCATTTATGAGCTGCAATTAAAGTCAGTCACAGTGTCAGTGTTTTAATACTTGATGACAAAGACACCACAGGTTTAACCAGTTGAGTAACACAAATGATAAAAATTAAATGCATCTTTTACTTTAACTTTTAATTGAGTGACCCGATATTAATTCTTCAGAAGCAGAGGTCAATCTTCACTTGCACCTTCACATGTCATTAAGGGACTACAGGTCTGGAATAAACATGCAAGCAGTTTTTACCTCTAAGTGGTTCACTTTGGGATATATGGTGGGTAAAAGCACCACCATTAGCAACCTCATTAGCGGCAGCTCCATGAAATGTTTTTAAATCAGCCGTTTCAAATATGATCTATCATGTTTTAGGGTGTTTGGAATCACTTAATCAGGCTGTGAACTTTCTTTTCACACATACAAAAAATCCAGGCGCACCAAATTATTTCAATTATTACACTTAACTGATATACTGACTTACTAATAATTCATCTCCAGGCTATAGCGGCCAGCCCTATCTGAGAGTATCTGTCTGATGGTATCACTGGTATCTATTTGATGTAAATGAATCATTATGAGTCTAAATGAAGTAAATCAAATCTGGACAAATAATGGGATAAGTGCTGATATCCAGTCCTAGTACTGTGTCTATTCTTTTCTGCTTGTATGGGTCATCTCAGCACCTACGCCTGCCGTCCATCTAATACTGTAACATGTCAGAAACAGGCTCTGGCATGCAGCATTTCTGAAATGAATAAAACCTCCCTCAGCACTGTGTATTTAAACTCTCTGACCTACTCTTCACTGTTTACTCCAGAGGATTAAACTGATATCTGAACTTAAATGCTTTAATCCCAAGCGTGTCCTTGCCATTTGGGTGTGAGCATTTCAGGCAAATCAACTGGCCCAGATTGCTTTTGATGGAAAATAAAATATACTATAAAGGTCGGAGAGTGCCTGTAGAGGTTTAGGTTGAAAGTTATGAGGTAAAGGTTAAAGCCAGTGTGGGCTTTCACTATCATCTAAATAATAGGGAACTGAGTGGTGTCAAGCTTTGTTCTTTTTTCTTCTTCCTTTAGGCGGGAACATTGTGCATCACAGCTGCTGAACTACAAAAAGCGTTTTTGAGAGTCTTCCTCATTAAAGGTTAGTCTAAATAGAGATTACACAGTATGGTGAATATATGGAGTATATTTCATATATTTATATATAAAATAAGATAACAGAAATCTGTCAGCAGTCTGTTCGGGGCCATTAATGCTAATCAATAAAGAGGACTCTTCAGTGGAAATATTGAATTTACAGAATGTGACGCCTACATTTGAAAACTCCTGCCACTACAGGCAGATCCAGTCTGATACCGATTCATTCATGCCTTTTGTTTATTGACACAGTGACACATAAATGTAATGCCTTAGAAACCTGGCTGACCGACACTGACGACATGAATCATGAACCATGAAAACACTGGATAATGCAAGCACACTAAAATGTAACCAGACGCTAAGGGCCAATCCCATTTCTCAATCCTACCTCCCTTGAAGTGTTTGTTCCCCTAAGAAATTGGACACCCCAAACTATGCCATCATACGGTGTCGCTAGCTGGTACGTCATACATGTGATAAGTGTTTACAGCTTCCAAGATGGTGGTTTCAAGATCAATGGTTGTTAGCACAAGAAAACAACAGAGCAGTGTTATGCAATAGTTCAAGACGAACGGTAAATAAATGAAGCAAATTGGATGTAATGGAAATGGGATTGGTCCTAAGTATTGTGTTTGTGCTCCTATAGTTAGATGCTGAGCTGAAGGAAGCAGGATGTTGTGTTGGAAGCTCTTTTACTGGCGACAGCCCAAAAGCTAATTACCCCCAATCAGGACAGAGAGAGACGCCCATGGTGACGACGAATCCCACACACGACACGGCATGCACAAGTGGGCTGATTTACATTGCACTGTGGCGCAGAAATATGTGGTGAAACTTTCACACCCACACACACTTCAAGCAGTCTGTTACACGTAATTTGACGCAGTTTTTGTGTGTAAACAGAGATGAAGATTACAGAGATGCTTTCTCTATGATCACATGTTGTCAGCTTCAGAGGAGGATTTGGCGTAAGACCAGTGCTTAAAAGCACCAAGTGAAGGAAGTCAGGCAAGCAACTAACTCCTGCTAAACACTGAGTGGTTTGGACTATGGTTGCTGACCTCATTTCACTGGCTGATTTATAAATGTTGTTCTTTCAGTTCTTCCCTGCAGGTAGAGATCCACAGAAAACACAGTTCAGCTGGGCTAAAATGGCTCTTCTATCACGCACTTGTACGTGATAGGGGCAAAGAGGAAATAGGCTTTTAAACACGGCCTATTTTCCTATAATTGATTCATTTGTTTAGCTTCTTTTAAATCAGCATGATAAATCACGTGAAACATTGAGAGGGAGAAAATTACCATTTTGCTGCAAAAAGTCATCTTAAGTGAAGCATGAAAAACTAGCTAGCGTGTGACACCAGTGAAAGTAGTGAATCTGGTTAAGCTACTTCTCTCTGTCTGTGTTTAACGAGAAGTAGGGATCAGATCATCAGCATACACAGCAGAAAACAGACAACTTATTACTTTAGATGTCAGATATGCAGGTTAGGATGCACAACTAACAATAATAAATGAGCAGATAAGCGATCATTTTTGGCTCCCATCCTCCAGTATGTGTTAACCATAGCAAGCTAATTAGATAGATAAGCTGTAAGTGCTATGGACTCATTAAAGTAAAAGTTACTGTATGTAGGATAATTGTTCACCCTAAAGTACTTCACAGCATATTGACTAATTTTTTCAACTTACAGATAACCGCATACAGAAAGCAAACTGTTATTTCTGTAAGTGGCCTATTAATTAAATTTATCAGTAAAACAGTTAAAGCTGAAAAACTATTAATGTTATGTTTCATGTCAATATAAGTGGGCCACCGTAGAAGCTCTCCCTCTGTGCTTCTGAAATCCAAATATTAAAGTCCTACATTAATAAATGACTGAAACGTTCTCACTCATGTCAATTTTATTTTTATAGTCTTGAAAACCTAACCTCATCTAATTTTGGATTTCTAAGCCTTTTTGGTGTCTGTATCTAATTTTTACATGGTTGCTATATTTAACATTACGTAGTAGTACAGTGACAACACCTCAAAGTGATCTGGTTATACTGACATTGTTTTCTTATCAGAGGATCAGATCTTCATCTTTCTTTTTCCTCTTATCTCTCAGCTGAAAACCATGGGAGAAGTCTATTTATCATCTTAAAAATAATATAGTCGTTAAGGTCTGGTACTGTTGTGGAGCTGTCAAGTAAATCGTCTGCGCAAACACAAGTCACAACAGAGAAAAAAAACACTAAAGGTGGAGAGGAAGAGAAAGTGAGAAGCGCAGAGAGAACTAGCTGAGACGATGTCCTCTGCGCTGATCAAGGACAAGGACATGGATGAAGGAACTGATTCAGTGTAGCTGGATGGTTCTGAGGTGGCGAGGAGGAACCGGCTAACAAGGCCCTGCTGCTGTCTCAGTCTCCATCGTCCAACAAACTCAGGGACCCTGATGTCTGAGCTGCATGATTAAAGTCATCTGTCACTTCAGTGCTGAGGTTGCCTCTCATGAACTCACAAACTTCGCATCTGCTGGATTGGGTATCGTTGTATCGTGAATTTCCACTTCTGGGAATTAGGTGTTATCTAATCTATCTAATCTAAAGTACTTGTGCTGCTGTAAAATGCTTGCATTATAAAATTCTGCACCGATTCGTCAGTTCAAGAACAGAAATACTTTCTTTAATCACTAATTAATTAAAATTGCTTCCACTTTGCAATGTCAAAAAGCAAGTACATGTTTCATTTCGACTAGGAGTGGGAGTGACTGGAAAGAACAGAGACAATAGGAGCAGAGTCGCAGAACGATCAGTATGGTACAACAATGTTTTACCAATAAATTTAGTGTTATGTAAGTAGACATTATCTAGTATATATCAAAATATAATAAAATGTAATAATGGACTCAGGGGGAAATTAGCATTTATTGCAGATAAATTGCTGATGGTGATATGCAGAGTGTGTGTTTTTATTCACATAAAAGCAACAGCTGTCAGTGTACGCCTTGCAGGTTTCTTCTTGTTTCCATCCCTACTTCCTTCTATCTGTTCTCACCCAGCACAGAGAAGTCGACACAATCAGTTAACACAAAGTTAAACACACACAGGGACACTAGATAACCCAGTACGCACTGTGTGGTAGACAAGCAGAACGACAACAAGCCTCAGGGGACACAACAAAACAAAAGGCTGCCTGTAACGTTCAACTTTTCACCAGAGTCAGAGCAGACATGCTGGCAAACACGCACTATGGTTCAACATTAACACTGAGCCAGCAGGTCATAAAATGCACTGGACCTTATATAGTTTCATATTTATTAGTTTAACTCAGCTTGGGCTGATAAAAATCTGCAACTATTAAAAATCTATTATTATTTAGCACACAGCAGGAGATAGTCAATTCAGTTGATATATATAGTGCCAAATCACAGCTTCAAAGCACTTTACAATGTAAGGTTAAGGTAAGACCTTATACAATTTAACAATATTACTATATGGAAATTCTTCACTTTTGACACAGCGTGCCCGTCAAAACTTCAATATGGAAAGAAATTAGAGATGTCCCGATACCCTTTTTTTCCTGACTGAGTACAAGTACAGACATTTGAGTACTTGCCGATACCATGTGCTGATACGAGTACTTAATAATGGTGCAGCTATTTTTTTTTTTTTTGGGCTTTTTACCAACTTCTATATTTCGGTATTATTTGTGGATATTTGTGTTTACCATGGGAAAGGATGATATGTTCTTAAATTAGCATGAAACAAAACACTAATATTTGCCGTTTTTTGTTGTTAAATCTATATTAGTCCTCATAATTAATTAATTTGTTTGTGTGTTTAACACACAATGTCTACTAGAAAAAAAAATTGTATGTGACACCAGCATCCGATACTGGTATCGGTATCTGGACATACCTAAAAGAAATGTTTAAAAGTGCAGAGCCACGATTTCAGAACTAGATTATTTTATGGCCTCTGTTGCCCTGCACTTCTCCAATGTGGACATCTAATATATTTTCAGGGAATCATAAGCTTCCAAAACAACTATTTAGCTGGTGGGTTGTTAATTAAACATCTAAATTTTACCTCTGTATGAGAAAACAGATGGGATGATGCACTAAGATCCAAGGTAGGAAGAAAAGGAAAATACAAGCGACTACTACAGACAGGGGCAGGGTTAGAACATCCAGTAAAGGCACCCTCAGTGAACCACAGAATAATGTGGCCAGCTCAGTGTGAACCCAGCACATCACTCAGTTGCAGAGACCGGGGGGAGGGAGAGTTGTTACAGAGAAGCATAATGCAGCGCTAAGCATTGGCAGTGATTGATTTTCTTCATTAAAGATGTTGTGTTGGGAGCTTAACACCAGGCTCTGAATCTCGCTTCTTCAGGATTTAACAGATCAGCTGCCTGTGAAACTTTGCTGTTACTAAACACAGCCTTCTATGACAACAGGGGTCAGGATGGTTGGAGACAGCTTCCTACCCCACTTTATTTCAGTTCTGAAGCTTTTTCTCAAACTAAAACAGGTGAGAAATTTGAGCAGAAAACCAAAATGTCCGGTGTTGTGGATTCACTTCTTCTCTACCCATCAATAGACAACACTGCTAAAAGACAATCAGAGGATGCAGAGGTATAAATGTTTTGTGCTTTGATGTATGTAGGTTATAATTCTGGTTAATGAGGGTTTTATAATTTATATATCTGTGCCTCTCCATTACTTCAGGCACCCTGAAATGGCACTGATTAGCCCCCTGGGGCCCCATCAATCAGCCCTAGTGCTTTACAGCACCAGAAGCTCCTCAGCTGCGCTCTGATCACCCTTAGCTGGTTGAGAGAAAGAAAGGAAATCACTCTCCCATATCACTGGGAGGGATGGGAGCAGGTTTAATGGTTAACCTAAGAGATATTTAATGAAGAGGAAAGAGCAAAGAGCCAGGGCTACTGTTGGAAATAAGAAAGAGAGAGAGAGAGAGAGAGTTGATATTTTCTGAATTGATAATGTGCTACCATCAAATTTTTTGACACTGAATCCTCAAAATGTCCAATGAGAAAAAGAGAAAATAATCCCAACCACTGAGGTTGCATCAGCCAAAGCACTCCGGGTGCCAGTCCCAAGCTGCAGAAGAATTGTGGAGGGTTGCGTCAGGAACGACAGCGACATAAAAACCCGTGCCAAATAAATATGCAACCCACGATCCAATGTGGGAGAAAAAGCTGAGAGAAAAAAATCCTCCACAGAAACATTTTTAAACCAATATCATTATTCATTAGATGTGATTTTCAATTTGAAAAAACAATGTATACCAACAAACAACCGCTGAATCAGTTTACAGAGCCGATATGAATTTTAGCTGAGGCGCCTATTCCAATGGGCATGAGAACCATCCCTGGGATTGGTGAGAAAGGGTATGTATGTAGGGAGTGAAACAACATACAGCCTGTGACAGATTTGTTTATCATGACATGATCACAGGGGGATGATGTGGCTTGTACAGGAGAAGAGCCAGACCTAAATCTGCTGCAGCACAGCATCCGTTTCTGTTGCCTAAAACTCCTCTGAGCTCCAGCTGGAATCCAACGAATGCAGGACGGCTGATCACATAAACTGTAAAACCAAATAAATGGAAGAGCTGATGTAGAAAATATGAAATGTTTAGATAACAGTGCTCAGGCCAGCTGGAGGGATGTCTAAGCCATCTGCTCTGTCAGTGTGAATGTTATGGTTCTACAATTCTGAGTAACTGAAAACTGATGAGGTTGCTTTTCATTCTGCCCATCATAAAAACAACTGAGGCTTCTCTGACATGACGGCAAAAATAAAAGATTTACAATTCCGTCAGATCATCCTTTTGTTTGTCTGGCTGATGTGACAGATGTGTCAAATATCAGAGTAACTTTGTCATAACGTGCTTTAAAAAAAAAAGTACAAAGACTGATATAGTTCACACACAATAATGTTTTTAGAGCAAAAACTCTGAAAAGGCACCTAGCTGAAATGTTTTAGTGGGAAAATCTGGATTAGTCGACAGTTTACTTCCAGTAAGCCTTAGAAGGACATTTCCACATAACTACAATCTTACCAGTGCAAAACTAACGTCTGTAACTTAACAGGAAAATCCTCCTACAACCCACTCCTTCTATCACACCCCCATTAACTGTACTACAGTAAAGCACCTTGTTAATCCACTGTAGATTTCAATCTACTTCCAGTCTGCCCTAATTAGCTTGATCCTCCTGGGGGGGGCTTCAACTGGGAACAACAACTCTGCACTGAGCTGCAATGTAACAGATTATCCATCTATTCCAGCAACATCAACACACTAAAATCATGAAGGAATACACTGGCTGCTTATTTTAAAAGTGAACCATCATATTCACACTTTACTGCAACATTTCTACAGCAGACAGTTTGAAAAACCCTAAAGAAGCTCCAGTGTTCATCTTACACAGGTACCAGAACCCTGGTTTTAGCAGCATAGAGCTTAATGTGACACAGCACACTTTGGATATACATCGCCTTCATATCATTAGTGACAGATGAACCATGATGTGCCTGTGCAAGTTCTGCACACACAGTTGATCCATGTATCACAGCAGCATAAAAGATTATGGTCAAAGATTGACTTCGCTGCAGCAACATGAAGGTGAAGCTGGAGGAGAATCATCCAGACCATCACTGAAAAGAGTTGGAGTAAGACTGGGGTCTAGTTAATTATAATAGAGGGTATACACAGACGTCACTTTCCCTCCGAATGGTGTTTTATATATACTGCAGCTCTGCAGTTGGATCATAATGGGGTGTGTACCAATGACACTGCACTTTTTAATACCAAGCATGGATGCTCTGCACTGCAGCAAATACAGCAAAGGCCACAAAACACAGGCAACATCTTGAGGCAGTATTTCATCAATTCAGCGTTTGATTGCAAGACAATACTGAGAGCAGGAGGAGAGGAGGGAGGTGGAAAGGAAGGGAACATTGATTTGCAGGTTTAATAACACGAAATACAAGTAGAAACGTTTTAGCTAAGCACATTTTAAACGTTTATTATTAAATGTCGCAGATCTTAAAATGAGGACGTTTATGCATCAACTATGCATCAAAGGTAGATGTAACAATACCACTAGGTACCAATCCCCAAACTCAATAACTTAGTTCTATTGTTAATCTTTAATATATTTTCTTTTGATATTTAATTAAAATTACATTATATATATTTTATAAATCAGCCAACAACAAAACTCTTTAAAATCTTCACATTCTTCATTGTTTCCAGCAATAACAAGTTAAAATAAGTGGAAGTTAGGGAACCAACTCCAACCTCAAGAAACCAGATTTAACAAGAAAAACACGAGACAATGACTTGAAACCAAAAGCAGGGAAATGCAAATGACTACTAAAATTAGTTAAACAAAAAAGTTGCATTTTGCAAAGAGTTGAGATCAGGTCATCTTGAAATCATTTAAAAAAATATGTGAATACAACACAGCAAACATTTAGTGCTGAGGTAAACAAATAGGAAGCTGGATTTCTGTTCACACAGCTGCAATAAATACCAGACACTCCTCTGCAGGAACACTGTTTGACATGTTTATTATGTGTAGTGGACTTCACTGCTTTTACTGCTTGCTCCTAACCATGTCAGAGAACACATAAGACCAGTGAAACAGGGATGGGTCTGGACCGCAGAGAAATGCAAGTCAGGAAAAGGAGGAACAGTTGTGAAGGCCCTACGGAGTGAAAAAGAGATGTTTTTGATAAGTAACTGCAACATAACATCCCGACATCCTGCAACACTACTAAAGAATACCTCCCTTCCAAATTACTTGACTCTGCCACATGCTGATAACCATTTGTTCTCAGCAAAAGAAAAATACAAAACCATTACAATACTTTTCTGAGACAACACACATATTTCTAAGGTGACCTCATTTTTACTCACTTTTCCTTTCCCAGGTGTTTCTCAGTGCAGGACTCCACAAAGTCCAGAATGTGTAAAACTGAACCAAGACAGCTCAAAAAATATATATGCTAATGCTTGTGATGCTAAAATTACAGAGAATGATTTATTGATTTTTGTATATTTAAATTTTCAATTAATATTTTATATGTACTCAAAGAAACAGAGATAGATTTGGCAAGGCCCAATGGAAAAAGGCCTGGAAAAAAGAGTTTCACCATACACCTTTCACAATACATGGGAACCCTGAATTTCAATTACTGGAAAAAATAATCCAAACAAATAAATTCTTCCAGATTTTTAATTTGAGTAATTTAATGTCAAAGATGTGATCGATCTTTGTGTTCAGACTGTTTCCTCACCAGTCAAGTTCATCTCTGCTAAACACTTTATTACATGTAGACATTAGTTCATTGTTTTAAGTGGTTTGGTTGAATATCAAAAATGGCTATGGAAGATTTCTGCTATAGCCCAAAAAAGATAACATGAATACACTATAATGACTGTAGTAAATTCAAAAGGTGAATAAAATAAAAGTTATGTGGTGTCATTTTATTGTTGTTGTTTATTGTTAGCAGTTCAACACTGCTGTGTGCAGACTTTCAGTTTCTGTCCTGTCTGGGCAGAAGTTTAATTTACACAATATCATATTCAAGGAAACAACCAAGCTGCTTAGGCGTAGCTTATCGTGTATCAGGATAAATTCTGATGCAACGGACTCACCAACATCTGAAATGGACCTTTGTGAATCAAAGTCCATATTTCAGTCAGCTGACTGTAAACAGTTTACGTGTAAAGTTTCTGCAACTGTCAGAAACAAAGAGAAACGGCTGAATGACTGTTTGTTTGGGATTTGTCCCTGGCAACATAAAAGCAAATACGCTCACATTAGGAAATGATAATAATATAATTCAGGTCCCAGTGCTGTAACTGAAACCACCTAAAACCTCAGTTCACTTCAACACCGACGACCTGAAGAGATCCCAGGAGACGGATTCTGATCTGAGCAGCTGTGTGTATTTAAACGCTACACCGAACTAGTTGCTCCAGTATTTAAGTCATCTTGAAAATAATAAATCCTTCTCTTGTTCCTGCTTCTAAAAATATGAGGATCTGCTGCTTTTCTCTGTGAAAATATAATCAGCAGGGTAAAAAAACTATTTTCAGTTGAAGCTTTATTCTAGTTGATTTATGAGTTAAAGAAAACTCAATTGGATAAATATTTCATAAAACCCAGGTATTACAGCAGGGCCGGCACTTCTTATCCAGCAATAGGCAGATACATTAAGTCGGGCCAGATTAAAACAGCCTGTCTGTCGCTCCACTTCATAATGTTTCACACAAGAACACAAAAAGCAGCATCGGCTAAAAACACCTCTCTCCTTCTTATGATGCCATGAAGCTCACTCCCTCACATTCAGCGCCTCCCTCCTCTGACTCAGTCCAAATGTTTAAAACTGATTTCAAGACAAAGCGCCGATACAAAAAAATGATCCTAAAACATGACAGTTAATAAATCTCATACATTATTATTCACTTAATATCCCATAAGGCTGGGTGGTGCTTAACACTGCATGACATGAAAGTCGGTTATATCGAACTGCCAGAGATGGAGGAACATGACTTCATGCAGAGATGTGAAATCATATTATATATTTCAGCCATGACTTCATCTTGGGAAACAGCTCGTTATTAAATAGACTGTGTCTACTTTTATTGCAAACTGAGACAAATAATATGTTGCTGTTAATCTGTAGGATTACACAGGATTGAAGAGTGGAAGATTTCTGAACAGATTTCTGGAGATTTCGGAATAAAATGTGAGGATTTCTGAACAGCCTTTTATGAAAACATCCATTAAATTAATCCACCGTACAGCACAAAAACAAGCAGAAGAATTTAAAAGGTCTACTCTACAGTTACTCAACTTTAACTAAGAACAGCAAAAGAAGACATGATTCATAAGAAAATCTCTGCAGGCTTTCAAACTGTATTAAAATAAGCAAAGAAACCAACCAGTTGTTTAATTTTAATAGCTGTTAATCTGATAATAAATCCATCTAATAGGTTTCTGGCTTCACAGTACAGATGAAAAAACTTTTCCATGACTGACCTTCACATCAAATTTTATAAAAACCCTGCAAGATGTGTAGCTGTTAAAATTACCAGTAGTTTGAGCTGTTTACAGTGTCAAAGAAGGTTGTAGTTAGTGTGTAGATATGCTGGGTGTTTGCAAATGTACGCTTCTCGGCTGGTTTACTGTTTGTGGAATATTTGCATTGTCGTTCTGCTGATAAAACACCTGACTGGAGGCCAAGTTACATTCATTCTCAGTGATACCTCACACAGATCGCAATCTAGACAAGCTGTGCACAACCCACATGTGCAACAGCAACACAAACATATACAACAAAAAGGACAGAATACACAGCACAGTGGAGTAAGTGCATCAATCTCAGAACTGGGTCTCTGCGCAATGCAGCCTTCATCATTCATCCCAGAACTGCTAACTCACAACGAGCACCTTGCTAAAAGCACACGTACACATCCATACACCTGTCCTCAGGTCTTCTCTCAGCAGCTACAATGACTGAGCACAAACACCGTTTAACTCGGTCCATTAAAGTGTCAACGCTGCGGATTTGCTCGCCCACGTCAAAGAAAACCCACAGGTTATTTACCACCTGAATTTTACTGACTAATGTTTTTCACACACCACTCTCTGTGTGTGAGCTGCAGTGGCAAATGAGTATTATATTTCACCAAAAGTGATTTTAAAACAAGTATTCTTTAGTAACTCTATTAAATTTTGCACAAAACTCACAACACTCATTCATTATCATATATAATGATAAAAAAGCCATTTGTGTCTGTTTACTGTATGCTGCTTATCAAATGTGTGGATCTGATGCCTTCCACTTAGTGGGAAATGATATTCATCTTTACTTGTTTATGTTTACTATTTGTCCTGTGTAAAACAACTCTGCTGCCCTACTTCTGCATTGTTTTATGTTGACTTTACATCATTTATGTGTTGTTAATAGTATTTTCCTTTTGTCCAGAACTGTTCTAATCTACAATGACAATAAAACACAAACAAATTTGAGATTATTAAAGAGGATTATTGGCAAATTGAGTTACTTGCAGCCCTATACATGTAAACCATGTCAGTTTCTTATGTTATGTGTATCAGACACTGCACTACTGATATTATTTAGTATCAGATAAAAACTAAACCGTGGTGCATCCAGGCTTTGTTGGACATGTGCTGAGAACTGGTCTGCACTGCATTTCTATGAGAAACACGTTATTTGTCATTAAATAAAAGCAGAGTCCTATAAGCAGATGAGCTGGGTGTGCCAAACTGCAAAACTGAACATGCTCATGGGTCAAGTTTATGTTAACATGAATAGTTTTGTGCGTATCACCAGGTCCCAACTTCCCTGTGCGTGGGCTGGCAGGCTTATCGTCCATCAGGGACACGCTTGACCAGCTTCCAACACAATAACACACTGACTCAATGTTTTTACAACTCACCGCATCTTTCTCCTCTCCGACGCTCTCCTGCGGCTCCATGTTGAGTTTCCTCTTGTTTTTATTTTCTGTCTTCTTCATTTTTTTTTCCTTCTCCTTTATGTGTAAAAACCGCTCTGGCCGAGGTGAGAGCTCTTCTTCCTGTGGCTAAAACCTCTAGAAAACACTTTGCTAGCTCAACGTGTCAGCTCGGCTGGTGTCCACTACAGTGACACCTCACTGGGGCAATGAAGTTCATCGCTTCCTTGGTGCAGTTTCTTGAGTTGAGAGTCCACAGAAAAGTTTGCTCCAGCTATCCATTCCTGGTCGGGAGCTAACTCGGAGCCTAGCTGCGCTTTTCGCACCGACTCCACATCTGGAAAACCCGCTGTGACAAGCTGTCAATCAACCCCGGAGCAGCGCAGGGACTAGTTTCTCCTTGAAGACAATAAAAAGGGCGGCTTCTTTACACTTGTTCACGCAGACAGTTTGTGATCTGGTGGTAAAAACGATCCATGCCCGGTTCTGTTTGGTGCCGACTCTGACAACAGTTCATCCAACCCAGCTTGTTAGTTAGCAGCCGTTAGCCGGCTAGGCTAGCTTCCTGCTGCAGGACTAGCTAGCCCGGCTGTCTGCTAACGTTTACCTGCTCAGAAACACCGTAACATCCATAACGAGCCCGCTTCGCTCCTAACGGACGCTTCCCGGTTATTCCCGCCACGCGCCTTGGCGCTTTATCCTCCTCGGTGAGTTATCAGGCTGTCAGTGTCCTTTTCAGATGTACTTCCATCCCCAGATAGAGCCTGAGCTCTGTGTGTGTAGACGCCGGGTCGAGACCTGTGTTAAACTGCGGCCACGGTACGGTACGGCACGGATCAGCCTGCTTCCTGACTCCGTCAATGCGGCGTGCGTCAAGTCAGCGTGAAGGACGCTACCACGTCCGGCTGGCACTACCACAATAAAAGCACTTCGTTTTCAAAATAAAGCACGGAAATCACATCGAATATACGTGATCATCAAAACAGAGAAAAAGGTGCGTGAAAAATATAAAGTAGGTCCATAATTTAAATTTTAGAATTCATTATATATGCAACTAAAATGGTTCGTTATTATGTGTCATGTAACAACCCCAAGAAAAAAATGAGATTAGATTTTTTTCTATTAACAAACACCAAAGTAAGCAGCAATTTGATAATTTAATATCTATGTACCATAGGTGTATTTAGTACTGCACAGACAATGGTTAGTCTTAAAGTGTGTATTGCTTCTAATGTTAAAATTAAAATGTACAAAATGTAAATCTTCAAATAAGCAATATTAAATAGCAGTAAGTCTAATATTGACATAAAAAAATGTATTTACGCAAAATGTATTAGTAGCTTTAGACATGCTGTAGATTAATCTCAGAATTAACTGT
>OMLM01005242.1:6589-16897 GCA_900302695.1 Helostoma temminkii | reverse complement strand
CCAACTTCAGCTCAACTCTGACTGTTCTCATATAACAGAAAACATTTTCTAAACATCTACACACAGTCATTCACATTCATACACCATCATCTACCAACACAAACATTCAGTGTCTGACTCAGCTGAAACATTTCTCCAGCCAATAACAGAGCCTGGGTTTCTTAAATCTTCTGTTTGAGCAGGTGGTGCTGATGAGGAGGAACCTGGGGCTGGTGCACTACAAGAAGGCTGCCTGCAGGGGGCGCTGGTGGCGAGACAGTCACAGAAATGCAGAGGAAGACGAGGAGGAGGAGGATGTTCGGGGTGTCATGACACCCCAACCAGGAGAGAAGCTGAGCTCACAGAAGCCTCCTGTGTTTTTACCTGGACAGGTGACAAAACATTCACGTGACCGTGTTAGTGCAGAAGAGTGTAACAGACTGAAAAAAACTGTTTCAAGGTTCTGCAGCTTGCTCTGATTTTTTTCTGTTAACATTCACTTCACGCTTTATGACGTTCATGCATTTCCTCTCTGCAGTCAGATTACGTCCTCTATAACTAGGTTAAAGTGTTAGAACAGCACAAGATACAAAAACATTCACGTATCAAAACATTTCTCTACAGGTTATCTTTAAAGTTCACATGAAATATGTATTGTTTTTTTTTTTACAAACAAAGAAAATGTTCCTTTAGCCTCAAATCTCAAATGTCAGTACATGATTTGATTGACTACGTGCAAACATACTTTAACACTATGATTAAGATAAAAAAGCAGCTTCGTCATGCCATCAGGACACCAAACCGAGCACAGCAACATCAGCGGACTGTACCTCTAGAGGTGGACTTTAAAAGTGAGGAGGAGGAGGAAAAGGAATCAGAGGAGGGACAAAAGGAAAGAGGGAGACAGAAAGAAGGGAGGCTGTGAAGGGAGGAAATCCTGAGCTCGTTCTCCTGAGGAGACGCAGCAGAGGGGGGGAGAGAGAGGGCGTCACAGAGACGAGATGGAAACTGGGATTTGACTTAATGATCGTTTTTCATCACCCAAACACTTTCATTTTTCTCCCCTGCTAGAATAAAATATTCACTATGTGAAAACCAACATTAATATGTGACTCTGTGATCAACTTGTGAGCTCACCTTTAAGTTCGTTTTGGCTTTCTTCAAGACGTCCCGTGTTCTCGACACTGTGAACAAATGCAAAGAGCATCTGAGCATCTGAACCAAATTACTGCAGATCATCATCACAGAAAACAAATATTATCCAAAATAACTTTCAGAATCTTTCATCAACTAACTGACTAATGCATCAAACATGGACTGACAGCTTTGTAAAATTAAAAGCAGAGAAAATGCAAATATCATTACTGATCTGTCTTCAGTAAAAATGTTTATTTCATATAATAAAACAGAAAATGTGCTGCTACAGAGGAATATCAGTGACTCACGCTGGCTGACTATAAAGTGCTCCATGCTGTCTTTGGTGCGGTTGGAGCTCTTCAGTCTCTCCATGGCGTCCTTTAGAGCCTGTTCTCGTTCTGAGAGCCTCAGACGCAGAGAAGCAACCTCCTCCCTCAGAGACTGATCCTAAAAACACAGAGTCGCACACTGGATCAGCTGCACACGCTACAGTTTAGTACATTTAGCCTCAAATCTCAGTCTAGCAAGTCATTTTCCTCTGATATCAAATCCTACAGTATAAGCTTATAGAAAAACAGCACATGCTGGATTATCATTAACAACATGCGGATAAACGTTATCTCACTATATTAGCCAGTTTTTTTTGGTAATTTAAAAGAATAGTTTTATATATACACATACACACACTTACTCGCTTTCTTTCCAACATGATGCATCAGTTTTTGGATTGTATAGTATGGAACATATTTTAATACTGAACTTCATTTTCACATGTTATGAACAATTTCTTTCAGACACATGAAAATCTCATGTCATCTCATGGGTTTTAAGCTGATTAGCATGAGATCGGCTGTCACTGTTTGTACACACATTTTTTCTCTTTGATAGACTTGTGAGGGTAGATCCTCTTTGGGGGTATTAAGTCAACCCTAGTCAGAGAACGCTCATACTCCTGATTCCTCTACATTTTTCATCACACTATGGTCTGCTTTTTTCTCAGTGATGCCAAAAACTTGGACTTGTGGACTCTGCTTTGGTTCTAACCTGTCTGGTTTCCTCAACGTTGGGCAGTGCTGCTCTCCAGAACATCTGAAGCAGAGAGTCTGCCTCCTCCAGGATCTGACTCAGGGTTTTAGTGTCAGCCAGCAGCCTCCTGACCGAACCTGAGCCTGGAGGCTGAAACGCACAGAACACAAGCTGTTAATAAAGTGCTGCAGCTCAGCATCACCTGACATGTGGGATGTTTTTGGTCCTGGATTCACCTGTGGGGTGCTCAGGGAGTAAAGAGTCGACTCCATCTTGTGGAGTAGAGCGCTGCCCTCCAGGATCTGCTGCTGCAGAGCTTTGAAGTCATCAATGCGACCGACCGCATGGCCACCATGGCGGCTGGAAAAGGAACCATCTGGAGCTTGGTTCAGTGTCGAGGCTGCACGGAAGGAAACACAAGACCAATGAGTTCAGTGGAGGCAACAGTGGATTAATAAGAGAATCAATAAGTCAATAAGCACATAAAAATGTTGTGTCACATGTGTGTTTTGGCCTGAGCTGTTGATTTAGTTTTTACCTGGATCAGCAGCTCCCGTCTCTTCTGAATGTTTGTGCACAGAATGGTGAGGAGAAGGAGGGTTGACGGGTCCTGTGTCTCTTACAGGCGGAGAGAGAACATTATCTGTGGAAGAAGACATGCAACAATCCTTCTTTATTCAGTTCTCTAACCTTTGTTAGTCATTGTTTTTAGATGCAGTGTGGGTGCTGACCGTTGAAGAGCTGTCTCCTGGCTCGAGGCAGCGTGTCCACCTGGCCGTTCAGCTGCTGCTCCAGCTGAATGTGCAGCTCTGAGGGGTTGAATGTTGCAGAGCTGTGTCCTTGCTGTGCACAGCCACTGACCTGACCTGCTTAGAAACACAAACACGACCATTGGCCATAGTTGTGCTGGTTCATTTAACGTCCCTGTTCAGGATTTCTCTAAGGCTGAAAACTGCATTCGTGATGGGTTTTACCTGAGCGTGTGGCTCCACCCACTCTGTGGTACACCTGCAGCTCACACTGAAGAGACTGAACCAAACTGTGGCTCTCATTCAGCTGCTGCTGGAGGACGCTCACTTCATGCTGTAGCCTGCCGACACATGTACAGTTCATTACTGAAAATCACTTACTTTTCAGCAGAGGTGTATGAAATACTCAAGTACCCTATATTTTTCTTGATTTAAATATTAAAGTGTAAAAGTAAAAGTATTCTAAGAATACACTAAGAAAAACATGTGTTTGATGCAGTGTTGAATAATAAGTGTAGAGTTTGGTCCAGATCAGTTTGACTGATGATGGTAAAATGTGAAGTTACCTACAGACTGTGGAACAGAAACATGGGTAACGGTGAGGCTGATTTTAACACTGATGTAGTGACAGGGTTAATCCATAAATGATACATCAGTGTTTTAGTACTTTACAGTTTTTATAAAAGAAGTTTTTATAGCAGCTCAACTACAGGTCAAAGTTGAGAAAGGCTCAACTTTATGAAAGTTCCTCTGACGCAGTGCCATCGTCCATAATTCACTGCCAGAGCAGAGGTTCTGAATTATGTCCTAAAAATGTCCGTACAACAATGACACACTCTCACCTGTTGATGGTTTCCTGCTTCCTCTGTCGGTCCTGTTTCAGCTGTGTGATCTCCAGGCTGTGAGCTTCAGCCTCAGCTCGCAGCTTCCTGCCTTGCTCTGCCCACCTCTCTGCCTCTAGCTCTGCCTCCTTCAGCCTGGCCCGCTCCAGGAGAGCGGCCTCCCTCAGCTGCTCCACCTCCTTGCTGCTCTCTGCAGGGCACACACAACAATTATCCTTAAGAAATACACTAATTATCCAAAAAAAAAAAAAATCTTGTCAGTGTTTTTTCTCCACTTTTTGTTTCTGGCTGAGTGAGTGAGTATCTCATATTACCTTTCATGGCCTGCTTCAGCTGGTTCTGCAGACCGGTGTTCTCCTCCTTCAGAAGTCGGATCTCACTGGACAACTGTCCCACTGAGTCCAGACCCTGGATGTAGATGTTAGTAGGAGCACCTGGAGAGAAGACATCATTACTAGTAAAAACACTCCAAGACCAGCACAGTATATGTGACAGAATCAACTAACCGAACAAACCTTTTTCAGTGGCTGTGCGGGCCAGTCTCTCCTCCAGCTGCTGTCGGAGGCGGTCATTGGTCTGGATGGAGTCCTCCAGCCTCTGCCTCAGACTCCTGATCTCTCTCAGATGCTCCTTCATTAGGTCTGAACCTGCAGTGAGACAACACAAGCTAAATATCTCTTTATATTATCCATTGCTCTATTATATGACTGTAAATCTTGATATTTAGAGATATTCTACTGCCTATGTACTATATATATTATTATTACTATTATAATAATCTACAAAATAATCACCAAACAAACATTCAAGCCTTAATTCAAAGAGTTCATTTCTTACTTTTAGTTTATGTAAACACACACCACGTAAGGTAAAAGTACATTTGTTCCCTGTTGCATTTTCCTGTTTTCTGTAAACCAGAGATGAAATGGTCCGTTCATAATGCCTATAATGTCATCATGCCGGGTGTCAGTCATATGGTCCCTCCTCTTGCTCTGACTTTGGCTGTCAATCATTGTTTGTCCTGTAAAGCAGTCGTGGCAGTGCTTGGCAGAGTAGTGCTGAGCGTTGAATGTATGGATGAACACAGAAGGATTTTTTGTTCCTCATATTCTCTCAGGATCTGAAGAAACTATGGGTTTATTTGGATTTTGGTGGACGGGTCCTCAAACTGGCTGAGATATAAAATATATGACACTTTTCTCTGTACGTCACTGCTGGATTAACTCAAAATTAGACTAATTCCAAATGTCTGTGCCCTAAACCTGGATCTAGTTCAAAATTTGAAGCCATAAGTGTTACCAGTTTAGCATGTTTTGTCTTGTTTTTTACTGGGTTAACTTGCAAAAGCATCAAACCATCCATCTGAGCATATCAGACTGTGGCTTTTTTAGCTTCTCTCTTACGCAGAAGCAGCAGAAACTGTCAGATAGTTTTCACAGCAGCACCTTCAGGACACTAGAAACATGGTGTAAAACTTTTACAGCTATTTTTATGGGTTTATTTGTTTGGAATCTGTTAAAATCGATGTTTGGCATAAATCTGTTATCTGCACGGCACACTGGGGACGTCAGCGACCTGTTTTTAACCCTCAAAAGGGTTATAATATGGGCTCTTTAAACAAAGCCAGTTAATATCTGTCTTCAGGTTGACATTCAAGTGTGGTTCTACTGTACCTGTGTGGCTGGTGCCTGACTGGTACCCTGATGATCCTGATGACAGATCTGCTCTGAGTCTCAGTGGTCGGGTACCATAAGTCATATCCCACAGTGCACTGCTCTCCAGCAGGCTGGCCCCGGCTTTCATTGCTAAACTAGCGTCCAGACTGCTGCTGCTGGCGGCACTGCTGAAAGGAGAAGGCTGGTACCCGTGGTAGGACAGAGGAAAATAGGCAGAGGAGTTGGGCTGCTGATGGGCAAATGGGAAACCCTGAGGAGGTTTGGACTGGGGAGTGGAAAACCCTGAAAAGAAGGTAAAAACAAAAATAAGTAACCACAGTAAAATGTTTTACACACAGTAAACAATGAGCACATTAGTGAGCACAGAGGACAGGAGCAAATGAAACTGGGTTTGTGGTTCTCAAAGATCCATTTAACAATTTAACTGGTCTCTTCAGAACACAGCAAAAGGTCCTCCAGCAGGGCGCTCTCTGGTTAGTGAGTTATTTAACGAGAACCACAAAAATAAAGAAAAGAAACAGAGAAGGACAATTACAGAAAAAAGAAAAGGAAGTAAAGTGTGAGACAGCAGGTGAGATCCTCTGTTTTACTGTCTGTGTACATGCAAGACAATATGTATCATATATACTGTAGTAATCAACACTGGATTCTCTGTCCTGCCTCTTATTAACTTAATGTGATAAATCTACAAATAAAGTTTCAGGAATATGATTAAGGATGGTGCATGTCCACAGACTCAGATGTTTGTGCATGAATACAAATTAAAGTTTAAATTATAACACCACCAGTGGCTTGATTTTGAGCTACTGAAATGGTCAGTTTGGTTCCACACACAGTTAGTTTTTAACACACTCCCATTCACTAGCTGATGCATTTACAGTGAGACGCACTGTCACTGTGTTCGAGCTGCCTCTGTAACATCTGCAGCTCCTGGTGCACCTCAGCCAGGGAGAAACCCACTCCCCCCCTGCCTGGGCAACGGGTTCGTAAGGTTGTGGGGTCGGGATGGACGGAGAAAGGTGCTGCCTGGGTGGAGGAGGAGGAGGGAGGGTGGAAGGGGACAGAAGTGAAGACTGAAGCTGAGGCTGGGAGGAGAAGACGAAGGGAAAGAAAAAAGCAAGTGTAAAATAAAACCATTAAATAAAAATAGAAAAAGATCCAAAGAAAAACAGAACAACAGCTGCGGCTCTCAACTAGAAGGTGGGTCTCACTGTCAGACGCCTTCCTACCTGTCTGACTCTGCATGTCTGCAGGTTTGTGTGGTGAGCTGGGGCATTGCATGCTGGGACAGCTGAGGCAGGACTGGGTTCTGTGGGATGAGGTGATGGATGGAGGGGCAGACGGATGGCGTGACATGGTGCTACTGTGAGAGTGGCAACCTGGAAATGAAAAGACTCATGACGGAGGGAACAGACACAAGAGTGCGACGATGTTCTGTATTTCTCTTCCTGATGACAAATCTCGTATGTGTGTATCAAATATTTTAATGCTCTGTGTCATAGAGCTTCAATGTTCAAACACCGATCAATGAGCTTTGCTGTTGCACTGCTTGACAGGCTCCTGCATTATTCAGGCTTCCACACACAACCTCCCGCTGCTCCAGAAGTACTAGAGCACCAAGGGCGGATTAAACTGTACAGAAGTCGAACTATTACAACACTAAAACACTGTGGATTCAGTCTTTAGATGGGATGTACTGTATTAAATGTTTTTATTTCGTTGTATCAGTTTTTTGCTGATTTCTTCTCTCTGTATTGTTCACTGTGTACAAACACATCAGAATCTGGTGACGTGTTCTCACCTGTGCCGACTCTGGTCGAAGGCCTCGTGTCCTCCTGGACGAGTTCGCTGGCAGCGTCCACGTCAGAGCAAAGCTCCAGGTCCTCGTTCGTGGATCCATGCTCGTCAGAGACATAGGAGATGCGATCTGATTGGTCTGTGATGTCCGAGAGGGCGTGGCCGCTGCAGGGCGTGTCAGATCGATGAGGATGATGATGCTGGTTTAGTTTGGCACGGAGACACTCAATGACTTTGTCCTTCTGCTGCAGCTCCTTACTGAGCCTGTACATACACACACACACACACACACACACATACACATAATTAGTTTGTTTTTTGTGTGTGTGTTCTTTTTATAAACACAAACTTTAGATACTTAAAGCTTGAGGATGACACAGTGGTGATCAGATGAAGGTGAAAAAAATTCCTGGTTATGTCCAGAAAACAAATGTTTTCTCAACATAACAAGAAAACTACTTAAGATAACAACAGAAAAAAAGATTAAAGCATATGTATCTATTAAATCATTAATTACTGGTCTGGTCAGTTCAGGGCTTGTTACATACTGTACAGAAGCACCATGCATGTTAACATTCAAGTGAAAACCAGCGATAGTTTAAGAAAACCTGACAAACTGAATGTTCGCTCCACTAAAATAACAGTCAACAGTTGCATGAACTGCCTTGTGACTTAAAGCTGCTGATCAGGACTTTGTTTGTGCAGATGGAGGTTTTGGAGGCTTTGCTGCATCGTGCTGTTTTCACTGAAGCCTCTTAGTGACTGGATCACATCACACAGGGGAAAATGCCAAGTCACACTTGAACAGAAATAACATATTTACAGTGCAGACACGCACAGCTGCAGTATTATCCCCTACAGCTGATCTAATTAACTGTGACGTTTGTGCGCACAGATGCTGAGGTGAAGGTCATTCATCTAAATCAATACCTGGCTCACACACACACACACACACACACACACACACACACACACACACACACACACACACATATTCAGTAAACACAACATCATTTAATAAAAATAAAAGTCAACATGCACAACCTTTCTCTACCCAAAGCTTCTCCTGTGTCCAGCTCATTTCTCATGTTTGCTATTATTGATTTAAGCTAAATGGTTCTAAATGCAGCACAGTTTAGGGAGAATTCTGTGCTGAAACTATTTCTGTGTTGGTGCAGTCACTGTGTGCAGCTGCTTTATGTCTTGTTGTCAGTGAGGTTGCCAGGTTTGGTACCATCAAGTCAGTACACAGACCAAAAACAAAAGCCACCAACCACAAGTGGCAACCCACTGTACAGACATAACGCAGTAAAGTGCTGCATGGACGTTTGTGATAAACTGTTCCAACATGTTACGCCTAAAAGCCCAAACTAACACTTTACTTCTATCTCTGTCTTACTTGTTGAGCTGTGCGAGCAGAGCTCTCCGCTCCCTGTCAGTGTGTTTCTTCAGCAGCAGCAGCTCTCTCTCCTGAGCCTTCCACTCCCACAGAGAGAAGGAGAACAGAGAGTCTCTGTAAAGCGGGCTGCTCTTCGACAGCATGGCCTTCCACAGAGGAGCCATCACCCACCTTCAGTCCCCTTCTGCTCCTCTGGTCAATGGCATCTGCCTGGAAATTCACTCCTGGGTCTTTAAAACGTATTCTGTTATAGTTCTTACTCCCAGCAGTGTCTCCAGAAGAAGTCAAGCGTGGCTCAGTGGCTTAGCAGCTGAGGTCCTGACCCCTGAGTGTGTGTGACAGGTACAGTGGACGGGCAAGAGCACGAGCGAGACAGAAAGGGATGGAGGGATGTTTGAGCCTGTGGGCGATCAGGTGAAAAGCAGAGCAAATCCCGATTAGGTTTAAGCTGAACAGAGATGGATTTTGATGGCTCACAGCACAGACACAATCTGGGAGTGTATGGGCTGGGACTACAGGTGCTAACCCAAATAGAAACGCAAAGACGAGCATGTAGAGAGTGCAGATTCAAGCTGAAAAGTAAAACTAATTTAAAGCATTTGTTGGCATCCAGACCGTCAGGTGGCTTGATGACAGGAACAAGAACAGTGTCCAGCGAAAATCAAGAACGTTTTAGCATGAGTGCAGATAAAAATAAATACATAATTAAATAAAACAGTTGGAATCTTGACCTCACCATGTGCGAATGTGAATTATAAAGTGAATTTAAATACTAAAATACAAAACCAGTGACTATTTCAACTTAAAAAAGTGCCTCTACTGCCTGAGGAAACCTGTGGCTGCACAACTGGCTCTCTCTTTTCTCCCTCTCTGCTAGATTTGATCTTTTCTACTGGTGCCTCTTTCTTGTTTAGTCTTTTTCATAGTGAAGTTTTGAATAGTGCCTTCCAATAAAAGCCTCTTATGACAGACACAGCCACTCATCCCACCAGCAGTGGGAGCCCTGAGGGAGAGATGTAGCAACATGAAGACAGAGGAGAAATCCAGATTCTGAAGGCTCCTGTGTTCACGCTCCACCAACCATCAGAGAAAGAGAGAAACAGAAGCTGAATGAATATTCATCCACGAGCACGTCCTCTTTCTTCTGCCGGTTGTGTGATTTCACATCACATCAAGCTTCCAACAAAATGCTAAATCTTGTTTTCAGGATTTGCTGAGGACGAAATGAAAATGTAAAAATATGTCCAGCATTCTTAGTTTCTGGATGATTCCCCCCAAAAATTTAAATAAAATAAAATAAGCTCAGGTCAAATCTTCTGTGCACATATAAAAAAATCCAGCTTTACAGTGAGTAAATCTTACATAACAGAGATCAGAGCTGCTTGATGTGCAGCTTCTGCTACGCTGAAGCAAAGTGCTGCTCTCCCTGCTGAGCTTCATCTCTCTGCCGCTTCCCCTCACGTTTCTCTCGCTCTAACTCCCCCTCTCTCTCTCTGCGTTTAGCTGCTTCTGACCTATTTCCCTCCCCATTCGAGGTCTTAATAACTTAACCTGATTAGAGACCATGTCAACATGCCCCGAGCCCAGTGCAGCCGGCAGAAGCCTCAGCAGTATTACGCCATCAGTGCTGTCATAGATGAGCACAAACTGTACATTTATTCATGTGACATATTTAATTTTATACCGAACAAAAAATATTTTCT
>OMLM01005241.1:36931-50882 GCA_900302695.1 Helostoma temminkii | reverse complement strand
CCTTCCATGTGTGTGAGTGTGTTTGTGTGTGTGTGTGTGTGTGTGTGTGTGTGTGTGTGTGTGTGTGTGAGAGAGAGAGAGAGAGAGGGGGAGAGAGAGAGAGAGAGAGACCTAATGACCTAATAAACTACTGATTATAGGATGAAATGTGTCTCTAAACATTGTAATATATAATATTTATACTGTGGTTGTGGTATTTACTGTGGCTCTAATATAATATAGTAATATTTCTAATATGTAGTATTTATACTGTGGTTGTAGTATTTACTGTGTCTCTGAAATCACACGATGGAAACTAAACTGTTGTGATAGTTTTCGAGCAGAACTTCCTGACATTACTCCACCACCGGCTTTCTTTAATCACTGAAACAGAGAAATGCCCACGGGCCTGAGGAAATGTCAGAGGCTTTTTTATTTCCTTGTCTAACTGGTCGAAGAGGCCTCGTATGAAGATGTGTGTCAGTGACCTGTAGGAGATACAACTGCTGAAACTGCTAAATGCAGTACTCCTCACGTGCTCTCGCACGATAATAATGTTTTCTTACTGATAAGACAAAGTTCTGAACTTTTATTTGTACGTGAGTACTTCTACACCATTTTGTTGCTACTTTTACTACACTTGAATACTTGTAGCACTTCAAGTGAGGAGGCTGTAGTACTGTAGTACTGAGAAGGTACAGGCAGACTTGTTTAGGTAAATCCTTCATTGTTTTAAAACATGAATGCAGTATTTAGCTGTCAAGTAAACAGTGTGATAGTCAGATGGTCTTTGAATAAATTACATTAAATACATAAAAATATAATATTACTGGGGATAAATACACTAAATAAAATCCTAGTGTACACATTTAAATATTCTTTCACTCAAGTACTAAATACTGTACTTTAAAAATAGGCCATTGAAAAGAAGTAGTGAAGGTTACAATGATACATGTTACATGATAACTGGTGATTTAATTTAACGCCTGATTATTTTCAAAAACCTTCTAAACTTCAGAATAATGTCAAATTATTTTAAATTACTCAAGTAATCAAGAAGAAAAACAGCAAGTACTGACACTACTGGTATTTACCGATCACACTGATGTGAAATCGTTTATTTAAACTCATTTATTTGCTCATTATGTTTTCAACTCTGCAGCATCACACTGTAGAAACTGTGCAAGTGTTTGTCTGAATCAGGGGCAGAAAGTTACTACGTACATTTACTCTGGTACAGTTTGGAGGTAATACTGAGATTTAAGTTTAGTTCATGTCACTTTTACTCTCATACAGTTTAAAGGAAAATATTTTTTTACTCCACTACTGCTGTAGTTACTTTGCAGATGCACATTTTACACAACACAAAATATAAATCAGTATAATAAACATAATGTTCACTAAGTCTAAATAATTATAATCTGTTGTATTTGAGTACATTTGTTACTTTGAGTACTGTATATTTCTGAATACTTTAACTTTTACTTACATAAGTAAAGTGTTTAAAATACACTGCAGTTATTACAGATGTATTTTATAAGTAACTGATTGTATGATGCTGAGTATTTGTACTTTATTACATTGGAGTATGTAGTTAGTACTTCAGCTTGAGTAAAAAAACACCAAGTGGTACTTTTATTTTTAGTGGCGTAACTTTGTAGGTACTTTTACTTGAGTATACATGACTGTGTGTACTTGTGCCACCTCTGCTAACTGTAAAGTGCAATATTTGCCTCTGAGAAGTATAAAGTGTCATGAAGTGAACTCATATTAAATTTGTACATTACTAAATGTACATAGTTATGTTCTAAGCTCCTCTTTTGGCCTTTAATACTTGTACTGTGTGCAGTGTACTTTATGCAATCATAAAAATCACATTTTGGACACAGTAAAAGTACTATTAGAACTTAGAACTATAGGCCGTGGTACTTCACTGGATTCAGGCTGCTGCAACATTCACTGCTGTGTATTTGTTTGTCTTGTGGTTCTGTGTTCGGCCGGTGCAGGTCAGCAGTGGCAAATACCCGGGGCTGGTGTGGGACGACGAGGCCAAAACCATGTTCCGCATCCCCTGGAAGCACGCAGGGAAACAGGACTTCCGCAAGGACGAGGACGCCGCGATCTTCAAGGTCAAGATGTGTTCTTGGCTCTAAACTAATTCATGTAAATCTCAAAGCACTACACGTCCAAACTCAGAGCGCGTAACGGCGTCATGAAACGTGTTTGACGACCGGTGTGCGTCTTTCTCAGGCGTGGGCAGAGTTCAAGGGGAAGCTGGCAGACGGGGATCAAGACAACCCGGCCTCCTGGAAGACCCGTCTGCGCTGTGCCCTCAACAAGAGTCCAGAGTTCAGTGAGGTGATGGAGCGAGCCCAGCTGGACATCTCGGAGCCCTACAAGGTGTACCGCCTCGTCCCCATCAACGAACAAGGTGAGCCTCTCCACGCGTACGCTCTACACTCAGCGCCAGCCCTTTACAGATGATTCAGTACAGAGATGAAGGTAGAAGCTACAAAAATAAGCCGTCATAAGCACGAAGAACTAAAATTCAACCCATGCAGTTCTTACAGGACCGGCTGTGTTGGTTCAGGCGGTTTCGTTCTGTCCCACAGCCACTGGGAGCGTTTCAACAAGCAGCTTGTTGCAGTGTTGATTTCCCCTTTATTCCTCCTTTGTCTGTTTGCGTTTATTGCTGACTTTAGCATTATCGCGTCTATCTACTGTATATTTCACATATAGTGCATGTTAGCAGGAGGAAAACCAGTGTTTCTCCTTTTTGAAAAGCAGCAGAAGGGGGAGCAGAGCAAGGAAAGAACAGTTCAGAAATAAACTCTGCACATATCTCAGGTGCAGCAAACAGAATCACAAGCATTGACTGTAGAGTGGCAACGACCAGCACTGACGACCATGTTGGAGCCAAAAGGCTTCACAATCAGGCCTGGTGGTGAATTTTGAATGAAATTCGAAAAGCATCAGCCAGAAGTAAAATATTGCACAGTGCTTAAAAACTAGCAGAACGAGCTAACATGTCTTCAAACGCTAAATTGCAAAGATTCAGAACGTATTTTAGTTGTGAGTGGACGTGAAACTAACAGCTTACCTAAAACTCATATGCCATATTTATTATCATCATAATCACATAGTGATTATTGTGATAATCACCATGTGATTTATCAAAAATGCTAAACATTCCCTGGGTTCAGCTTCTCCAGTGTGAGGACCCTGTCGTTTATGACTTTATGATGAAGCCCTGAAATCAGCATGTTGGTGTTAACAGAGTTTGGAAACAGAATTAATCAAAGTGATTTGGTTTTGTCCAAGTAACATGACATTTACCAAGAAAAACACCCAAACATCTTCTGATTTCAGCTTCTCTGAGGTTTGTCGTTGTAAAGAAATATCTGGGAACATTTCACAGACTGTAGTTTTTCCAGTTATTTGAAATAATACTGAGCAGATCATCAGTGATGAATATATTAGTAAGTTACTACTACCAGCTTCTCAAATCTAATTTGCTATTTTTTTCAGTTTAAACTTCTGTCGATCAGAGAAAAGATATCAGCATAAGAAACTGCGACTGACGGATTCTTGGAGGAATAAAGGGGAATTAACCTAAATATCAAAAGTACACAGTAGCGTTGCCTGATAAGAAAATTAAAAGCTCACTTGTTTGTTGCTTTGAGGTACTGTCCAGGTGAACATGGCTGATTAAGTCTGGACCTTTTCCTCAGTCCTAATCCAGGACAGACCTGCACATAAAGACAGACATGGGTCAGAAAATGAGGTCAGATTTTAAGAAGGTTTGAGAAATCTTTGCTTTACAACACGCCACCATGCTTGGCTCCTGGTGAGACAAACAACCAGCAGAGTGAGGACGAACATTTTTAAAACAGCCTGAAACTTGATTCAGCACCACCTCCTTAATCTCTCAGACAGTAGAAACAAAAGCAGAACCCGAGACAACAGGTAAAATTTCAGTTGTGGTTCACAAAGTTCTCAGAACCTGAAAAAGGTCGATTACAAACGTTCGCTTTTGTTTGTACGCAAGTTCAGAGGAGGTGTATGGAAAGCCAAATAGGTCATAATTTGTCTCCTTTTCTCTGCTGTTCATCATTTAATACCAGTTTATAGTTCTTCACTACTTGTTTGCATGCCAGCTCTGTTGGCTTTTGTCCCAGCTTTCTGTATATGAACATCTTTCAGCACAGCATCTGTTTATGTGAGTGAAATTCCTGATGCCTGGCAGTCACTGAAGGAAATAATTTGAGTGCACTCTGTGCCAGCACGCGAGTGGTGGCACACGGACATTTACAACATTATTTATTGCAATGCAGTTAAACTAGATTAAAACAGAAAGGAAGAGAAATCTAATTATCTTGGCTTTCAGTAGAGGAATGTTGTTAACACTTACTGCATCATGTTTAGATGGTAGTTTCATGTTGAATTTTTGTGTTTAAAACTCACTTTTTATTGCTTTTATTCTTGATTAATCTGTCTATTATTAGTTTTTGATGTTTGTCGTTTCTACTTAAAAATGGACATAGATGATTGATGGATTATTTTTCTTTAGATTAGTTAAATAACCATTATCTACCAAGCCCCAGCCATAACTCTTTCAATCCTGTTTTAAATATAAATACTGGGATTACAGCATAATTCAATTTGTTTGGAATTAATGAGTTTATTTCTACTTAAATATGTTTTATTTTGACCTTAAATGTGCTTTTAAATGTTGTTTTATTATTATTATTATTATTGTTTATTGCATTACAATTATATTTTCTGTAACATGCTGACCCGGTGAGGAAAGGCCAAAGTACGACTGATGGTGTTTTTATGGTGTTTTATCTGCGGGGGCAGCACTGCAGTCGCATCCAATTATTTAGATAAGTCTATCAGCAGCAGAAATAAAACTGTTGTGCGTCACAGGTTTGACATCCACTGCACTGACAAATATTATTCAGAAGGTAATAAACCGACTCTTTAAAACCTGGAGGTGCAGTTTACATGTAAATTTCATGAGACAGCTCTCTACACGCATGTATAAGAAAAACTTTGAATGATTTTTTAAAATTACATTTTGCATGGACTAATTAATTCTAATGCAGAAGTTAATTCTAATTATTATAAAACATACATTCTCTGACTCCACTTCTCAGATGAGTAGAGATGTAATGGTTATCTAAATCTAGTTTGGTTGAGAAGAATTTTAAACCGCCATTCATGCAAGATAAGAAAAGAGACGTTTGTGTTGCAGCTTTGGTCTCATTCCTAGAGATGACAGGATGTGCTGCTTTTCTCTGTCATACTGACAGTAAGCTGAATATTCAGACATTTGGGGACGACACCGTGTAGTCAGGAAGTGGTATCATCATATGATCAGTGTCAGGGGTTTTCACCGTAGAGCAACAGCTTGACTGTAAGTGGTGCAGGTTAGTTCCTCACTGATTATGTTTGTGGTAGATGAACTATAATCCTAAATTAGTATTTAAGAAAAGCAAGTGTTGATGGTTTTCATCCAGAAGTTGAAAAGAGTCACACCCGTCACACCCGTCACAGTGTTACTGTAGGCGGGAAACATCTGCACCACATTATATAATGTGACCTACTTGTGCTGCCCAACTGTTATCGTTCGTGTCAGATCCACTCCCTTCCTCTATTTAGATCTAAAAATACTCCTTATTCTTTAGCTAATCTGTGCTTCTAGCATGGCATTTTATTATTTCACTACTATTGGTCTGTGGTATCATAAGTGAAGACTGCTTGACTTTGGCTTTGAGTCTGGACCTTTTCTTGTTTTTTTTTTTTGTGATTCCTGTGTTTTGTTTTTAAGTATTTGTTTTATTAACGAGCTCCACCTGCAGACAAAGAATAAGTCTTAGCGTTAGCTTCCCAAATGTAGCACATAAGCAGCAATTAAAGGAAAAAAACAACATATATAGTAATTAGAACATAATAATAAACAATGGGCAAAATGGAAAAAAAAAAAGTTTTGTCTAGGTGACCGTCGTACAGTATAAGTAAGGTGTGTAAGAAAATAATCACAGTTTTTGTGATATTCTGTCAATTCTTAAAAATACTGTAATAAATTTAATTAACAGTTTACATCAAAAGATTAGTGGCAGATAGCAGTTCATTTTTATTATTCTGTTTTGGATTGTGTTTACGCTAAATATAAACATATATAATTAAATATATATAAATAAACCTTGGGTGTACCCTGGCTCTTGTCTACCGACAGCTGGGATAGGCTCCAACACTCACATTCAGGATAATGGATGTTCTGTCTTCATAAAAAAAAAGACTACTAGTTTAAAACTGTTACTGCATATGGCAGCGTATTCTTTATGCTATGACAGTTTTCCTAAAAAACATACCCATGAGAAAACGTCTTACAAAGTCTTTCTGAATTATTTCAGTGATTTGTTAATTAATTTTTAAGCTGTGTAATCTGGGTCTTCAGTTGCTGGCCATCCAACCTGCTGCTTGTTGTCGTTATTGGTTGTGTGATCTTTTTCTCTCTCTCTCTTTCTTTCCACTCACCCCATGCTGAGGCAGATAGCCGCCCACCTTAAGCCTGGTCCTGCTGGAGGTTTCTTCCTTTCTTAAAAAGGGAGTTTTTCCTCTCCACTGTTGCCTAGTGCTGCTCAAAGGGGGATTTTATTATTATTATACAGTTGTATTGTAAGGTCTTAAACCTTACATTGTAAAGTGCTAAACAGATTTATACTCTAAAAAAGATTTAATCCTAATCAGCGATAACAGATCAGATCAAGTGACTTGTTGGCAGAGCTATCAGCTGTTTTCTGAGTCAGAGGAGCAGCGAGCCAACACCGAGGTCAGCGAGTTCAGCCGACGTCAACACAGCCAGTAACTGGGACAAGCAAACAACAGCTGTAAAAGTTTAATAATGAATAATGCACTGATTCTTTAGTCATTCTTTGTTTTCACCCCAAACTCGTGTGTTGAATTTTTAGTGGTTGACCAATCATGAGACTTGAAAGAGTTCTTTTCCTCGGTTTAGGTGTGGTGGTGCCTGAAAAGAAATGCAGGGAAAAAAGCACCAGGAGGTCGAAAAGGAGGAGCAGCGAATCGGAGAGCGCTGAGTCCCACCGCGTCAAGCAGATAAAACTGGAAGAGGCCACGTCTCAGCTGGTGAGTTTGCCACCACTGGATAAAGGCATGTAAAATAAAGTTTAGCAGCAGCTTTTTCCTTTTATTGTGTTAGTCTGAGGCCAACTGGACTTTGGCCACGAGTCCCATTGTATGTATGTTAAAGGTAATTGTGCTATTACACTTACATAAGCCCAATGTGGCTCCTCTGAACAATGTTTTCCTTCTGTTTAAGTTATTTTTGTTGTTAAATACAGTGTAGTTCAATCTGACAGTGGAAACTTTGAGTTGCTTGAGGATTTAGATGGACAGTTAATGATCAACAAAGTCTGTAGGATTTATTCCACTGAGAACCTGAAAGTCTGCGACAACATGCAGTGGTGATACATCGAACTGTGTTGGAGATATTTCATTCTGCCTTCACATGCTGGACCACTGCTTGGCTGCTTGTGAAGAAAATGAGAAAGATGTAGCTCTTCACCTTCCGCGACAGACAGACTCTTTCGTTGATCAACCAGGATGTTCACGGGTCTCAGTAAAGGAAAATTATCTTTCTGATTCTCAGAGTGTGGAAGAAGCTCTGCTGCAGAGTGACATCACCGTCCACATAGAAGAGCCGGTTCACCACACCGCCAGCATCACGCCGAGAGACGGTGAGCTTTACAACTTTACTCCACAGAAATCTCTCTCTTGTCCAAGTCAGCTGATACTCACTTCTAAAAGTTCTGATCAAGAATTTAAATTATTTCTGCATCTTCCACTTTACTGTAACTTCATAATAACCTTTCAAAATGCCTGCGAACCACTGGACAGAGTGTGGTTCTCTAAAGAATTTGGTTTCCATTGAGTTGCTGTTCTCTTGCTTCACAACTCTAATCTTATGCTGTGCTTCCAAAATAAGGTCAGCTGCGTGCGAGACATCTGATTATAGACTTCCTGTATATCAGCCGATCTTACAGCAACCATAGTTTCTTGCATAACTTCTGAGTCATAACGTGTCTGAGTGTGATGCTACAGTGGCCACCAAAGCTGATCTGTCATAATCATTTCTACCCTCCCTCTCAAAACTCTTTCCCCCTGCAGGGGTTGATGAGATCACGCTGGACGTGCGGATCGAGGAGAGCGTTCCTGCTCCTGCAGAAGGTGACAAAGTGAACACCAGTTTGACTTGTTTATATTCTCCAGCTGTGGCTTCTGTTGTGGTCAAATCATGTAGTCTTTTCAGTTTGCAGGACCCGTTTCTCTTCTACTCTGAAAAATAAAGCGTCCACTCTCCATTTCTGTCTCCAGCCCAGGACTCCTTCAACGTGGCAGTTTATTATTTAGGACAGGAGGTTCTTCAACGTCAAATCCAGGGCACTGATGTCCGGATAATGTACTCTCCTACCTCTACGATTCCCCCGACACCGGTCGCCCTCAACAGCAGGTTCCCACGTATCCCTTTGCCGGAACCGCCCAACTCACTGCAGGCAGGCCAAGAGCTGCAGGCTCTGTTCACCCTGCTGCCCTTCATGGAGAAAGGAGTGGTGCTGACCTCCACCCTGCAGGGAGTGTACGGCAAGAGGTTCTGCCAGGGTCGGGTCTTCTGGACGGGGCCGCACACGACGACGCCGGTTCTGCACAAGATGGAGAGAAACACGAAGCCGGTGCTGCTCTTCAACAAAGAAACCTTCAAACAAGGTGAGTCAAGTTCGAATCAAGACCGATGATGGTCGACACAAAACTCTGACTCCAGCTGATCCTGTGAAGTAGCTTGTTACGCTGCCTGAACAGATTTAAGATGCACACATGGATTCATAACTATATTTTGAATAAAGGATAGTTATAGTTAAGCTGAAGTGACCATATCCATATCCAGAGCCTCAATCTTAAAGCACTGAACTTCTCTGTAAACACATTTACATCCTCTTTTAGCCTCCAACCACCTTTAGTAGAGTCTCCACACAGCAACAATAAAGTGCTACATGCTACTACTGCACTAACTACTATTTAACTCATTTCTGTTTCGTCACATTCAGAGCTGGACCACTTCCGTTCAAACGGCGGCGAGCCTCCTCAGTGTGGCTTCACTCTGTGTTTTGGGGAAGAACTGAGTAACACTGAAGACCCATCCAGAAAACTCATTATCGTTCAGGTAAAGGTACTGTACACCATTCCAGGATATTTACCTAAGAACATAATAAAGCATCATTTAAAAGCACGCTATGAACAATAAGCCACATCTGAAAGCATCAAATCCTCCTCACATATTCTGCTTCTCTATGAAATAAGTCACATTAGAGAAGATAAAGATCAACATTTGATTGTGATTTATATGATTATTATGACTAAAAGAATCTAAACTTGGCAATGTCTTATTTTGCTACTCTTGTAATATGCAATTTCCTGGAAACTTTCCTCATAGTTTTCTAAAAAAGCTGATATTTAGCTGCAAACTACTGCAATATTTCTAAATCATTTTGTACTACTAAGAAATATTGTTGGCCGCTGCAGTTAGTGTGTACCTGCTTCAAGTTATTCAAAACAAAGCTCTGTACCTCACACTGGAGGTGGATGAACTACAGCAAAAGTACTCTTAAAAAAAAAGTACTTAGGAATGTAGTTCTGACCACTTGAATATTTAAATGGGATTGGAAATTACATGTAATTCAAAAGAGTCGCATGGCAGCAGAGAAGCTTCTTGTTCACAAGTCAGACATAAACCAGAAAATTAAAACACCAGCGTTCGTGGAAACGTGCAGGTTTGGTTTTGTCTCCAAGTAGTTTCTAAAACAGCGTGTAGCATCCTCTGAGCTTTAGCTAATCAGTAACACTGATCGATACAACCTGATATAGTCACTTTTAGTTTTACTACCGCTGATTCAAAACATTAAAAACCTGCATTAGAGCCAAATGTGTTTGTAAGCACAAACGAATCAAAACGAAGAATCGTGTTTCAAGGGAATTGTGAAGATATCAACATTTTACACTTACCTGGTTTTATGTTGGGATTTATTTTATAACCAGCTCCTGATGCAATGAAAAGTTATTGTTGTATCGTTGATATGAGCCGTGTTTAAAACAGATGGCAGGTCGTCTCGTGGGTTTTTGTGAAACCCGTTTGTGTTTCATGATCCCAAAGACTTGAACAGAATTTGGTGAAACAATCTGCTGTTCCTGCTGCTTGGAATCAATTTCCATAAGCAGGGAAACTTATCGGAAAATTGTTCCAGTTATTAGATTAGTTCTGTTTTCTTGCTGAAACATAAATATTTTACTTTCTCACTTGCATTTCAGCCCATGCTCAAGAAAAGCATCAACCACTGCAGTTTTGTGGCAGTATTTTATCAGCTATGTTGTTGTTAGTAAGATTAAGTGTAAAATGTTACCCAAAACCTCAGGACTGAGTTTGGAAAGTTAACACCTAGTTAAGACTAGTAATATCTGTACCTCCTCTTTCAGATCACCTTACCATGGGCACAGCAGCAGGTCCAGAACGCTCAGTCCATCCTAGAGTCCATCAACATCCTCCAGTCTCTGGCCAGTCAGTCTCCGCTGGGAGAAATAACTCTGAACCTGGTCACGGTGCCGTCGCCAACATAGGAGGTGATCACCTGTGGGAGTGTGTGAGGGGCTTCTTTCCAAATGTTAGGACACATTGCCCATTTTACAGGGCTGAGAGATACATTGATAAGCTCATTAATCACTAGTGCTTTTAGCAAATCATGTGAAATTGTCTTTGTCCAAATTAAATCCACAGATGAATTACTGTGTAAATGATCAAGTGATATCAAAATAAGAGCTTATGGTAATGGTAACTACATATTGCTCAGCCCTGACGGCACAAAACTAAACTTTTAGCACTTGCAGCTGCGTCTAAAGTCACGCAGGTGTTTTTTGTAACAGATTTTATAACATATTTAAAAATATATCATCCCTACAATGTGGATGTTGGGCTCTTTCGCATAGAGTCTGGCTCAATGTCGTCCTCCAAGAGATGAGTTGGTAAAAACACTACATGTAAACCAACATTTCCTCTAATCCAGTGGTTCCCAGCCTTCAGGTCAGCGCGCCCTCAGAGCCAAATCCCAAGATCAAAAGAAATACATGCCCCACTTTCTGAAATATATATATATTATTTCACTTCCTCTAAATCACTGTTTGTTAGAAATGATTGTATGATAGATAAAATGCTTAATTATGAAATTGTTGGGAGTCACAGCTTTAAACAACTGATGACAAATGCGTTTTTACTACAGCACTATAGAAACCTTGTTTAGTCTCAACTCTGTTTCCGTTAGAGATGTTAAATGTTAAATTTAATGTAGAATAAAACTAAAACAATATGTAAGTAGAACAATGTAGAGCAAAAATGTATCTTGGGACAGTTTGATGACAGTTCTTTTAATGCAGTGTTTGTAAATATAGTGAAGTCCAGCTGAAAATGTCGTTTTTAATAGGTTTTTGTTGTTGAACACAGACAAAGAAACGGCTGCAAGCGCGGGTTAATATTTAAATAGATAGTCACGCCTTTAATGAGACGGGCAGAATGGTGATGTTTAAGTAGGAAACAGTGTGAAAAGCTAAATTAGCGTCGACCTGCTGATGTACGATCATGTGAACATGGATTAGTGTTTGAGAGCTGCACTAAATGCTTGTCCTGCTCTAGTTTAAATGTTTTACTGAAGAACTATATCAAAATTTGAAAAAGGGAAGAAAAAAAAAACTCACAACATTTCGTTTCTATCAGATATTTCAGAGATGTTTAAAACTCGATGGTCGTGTATCTGGTGGCAGTTTGGTGTGTTGTCAAGCTAACATCCTGCTAGTTATTAACGGGTGCAGCCATGTTCCTCTTTCTTTTTGTTTTGGCAAAAGGTGGCGTGATTGTGACAGTTCCTCTTGACCAATAAGGTAACTTTCTACAAAGTTGCCACAGCAAACTTGAGACTTGCAAAATGATCACACAGCTGAGCCAACACTTGTGTAAAACTGAATGAAGGGTGATTTATCACAGGGATCACAGCTTGTGACATATGACAGCATTTTAAAAATGTAAATCCTGCTTTAGTTACCATAGTATTTTCTGTATTAACGACTTTTGTCTCACCATTTTGTGCTGAAACATCACTGAAAACTAACATGACATGAACATTGACCTTTGAAGGAGCAAACGAGCACCCTGCTGCTACTCTGACAAACTGATATTTACTTCTGTCACTGTGCCCACTAGCTTGTAATAAACAGACACCACAGCCGCTTATTGGTAGCATTCAAAGGTATTTTTAAGGTGTTTCTTTTCTTTAAATCAGCAGCAGAGTGTTGAGTGGGACCAAGAGGCACACTCGAGGGAGGGGGGCTGCAGGGGTTAACTGTAGCTGTAAATATTTTCTTATTTATGCATGTTTTATGTCGTGTCCTGTTCAGATGCATTAAAATGAACATATTCCTGAACTCTGTGTTAACGTGTGGTTGTGTCTGCTCATAAAAATCACATTTATGGGTCAGAACGTAAATAACGGGGCTCTACTACAAACTGGTGCTACTTCTCGGTCTAGATGTTCCCATTGGCCGGCGAAGCGAGCTCTGCTATCTTGGCGTTGAGTTTCTGATTGGTCCAGTCCCTTGTAATGTCGTCCAAGTGGCTGTCAAAATCCACCAATAGCGTGTGATCGCCCGACTCTAGCATCTGGCTGGCTATCGCCCGCGTCTCCTCCCACTGTCGCAGCATTATCCTGAGCAGAAAGAACAACCTGTCAGGTTTGTGTTCAGGGCAACACACACAAAAGAAATCAGCCTCCGACTTATACAAATACGTGTTACTAGCGTCACATCTCACCAACAATACCAAAAAACATCTTCTGTAAAAGTTCTTTGATCACTGATACATACAAACTTATCACAGTAGCTTAAAATAACCGATGAACTGAAGCAGAAAATATCCAACAGCAAATAAACTGACGCCACCGTCTGATCTGTACTCGTATATATTTGCAATCGACTCAAACATCCATCACAGTTGTGTTGTAACATATTAACAAAGTCTGACGCATCATCTACAAATCTACACATCATTAACAAGTTTTTCAGCAGGATGCAGCTGCTGTTTAAACTAAAGTAGTAAATACATTTACATACACGTCCATGACTTTGAACTGAGTTTACGAGCCAGCCTTCCATTGGATGCTGGGAGCTCACCTAAATAAGGCAATGCTTAAATAAAAACCATACATTTTCTCTCTCCATGTCTCCAAGAGGACATGAAGTTAAGTGGTGTGAGAGTAGAGGGTGTCCAGGACAGAGTTAGGTGGAAACTAACTCTGTTCAGTAATGACTTCCCAGTACATAAAACTACTTCCTGATGCTATAAAAACTACGCAGACACAGTAGTGAGTGTTTCCTGGTCTCACTTTAAGTCTTGAGGTCGCAGCTGATGTTTGACCTACAAATGACACATTTAAATTTAAGATCATTCAAGATTTGCCAAAGGTTCCATAAGGAAGATTTTTCTCAGGTCCCTTTTCCTTCTACTGGGAATTCCGGCTTTTTGTCGCTTCCTTTTCAGGGCAGAGAAGGAGAGAGATGCGACAGGTACACCCAGGTATGATCACACCTCCCTGAATTCAGTCTATGGCTTTTTTTTTTTTTTTTTTTACAGTAACAGCTCAGAGTTGTTTAAAACAGCCTTTAAACCTGGCTGAGACAGACTTTCTTGCTCTTCACCATCTGTCTTTCTGCGACTGTCTCTGTGATTATTTATTTTGATATTGTAAAGCAATCCGGTCAACTTCTGTTGTTTCAAACAAACTTGTCAGGACAGTGTCAGACATTATAGACAATTTGTGACCTGCTCTAATTATCCCACTGGCCCTAGTAGCTC
>OMLM01005241.1:16538-33431 GCA_900302695.1 Helostoma temminkii | reverse complement strand
CTTGAGGCTCAACATTACGCAATTGCTAAACTACTTCCTAAAATGAAATTTCAAAATAAAACCAGTCGTCGTACATGCGACAGGAAGGAATCGAGCCAAACCTCGCTTCGAGCTTTTATTTTGAAGCAAGGGTCATTCCTCCGTTTGTGGTCGATCCCTAACGGAGGGTGAGACCGTATGAACTGCAGCCTCCAGGTAGGTTTCACTCCCCAGCGATGAGGCTCCGTCTGGTCGGAGCCGTGCTGCTGTCGGCGGCCGCCTACTACGTCTACCTGCCGTTACCGAGCGGCGTGAGCGAACCGTGGAAACTGATGCTGCTGGACGCGCTGTTCCGGAGCTTCATGCAGGCGGTGAGAGATGCAGGAGACAGGTTGATGACACTTAGGGAAAAGAAGGACGTAGACAGACAGAAGCAGCAGGACAAAGTTTATCCTCAGAGCAGAGCTCAGGTGTGTCTCACAGGTACCTGTCTGAGCGGCGGACAGAGGGTAAAGGTGGTGAACAGAGTTAATACACACTAAATACTATGGATCAGAGTTTATTTAGAAACCAGACAGGTGAGTAAAGCTTAAAAAAATAAAAGCACCAATCACAGTAGAATTTAATAGAATCCTGTTCACTTTATAGTACTGCATCTACTGTGGAGTACACGATAGTATCCCAAAATATACAGTATACAGTACACTTTTTATGGGATAATATACTGTATACTATACTAATATAAGCGTACTACTGTACTACCATACTTTACTATACTATAGTATACTCTACTTATAGTGCTATACTATGTAGCCACCACTCAATATACATTGTACTGCAGTAGGCTGTACTGAACATACAGTGATTTACTGCATTAATGTGTACTAATACTATATCTTTGATTGGAACAAGCAGAATATTCTGTATTATAATATGCAGTACTATACAGAACCCTGCAGCAGTATACTGTAGGTTTTACACTGTAGTACCATTGTAGTACCATTTCATTGCAGTACCATACTGTACTACACTGTAACTGTAAAATAGTGTACTGTGAAGTAGCCTCTGCTACACGTATAGAACAGGCTATGTATGTATAAATACTATAATACAGTATTCTTAATAAAACTTTATACTATACCAGATTCGACCAGAGTACAATAGAATACTTTTGTTTATACTATAGTATTTTATATTGTATTGTACAATACTACAAAGAACCGAAAAATACAGTATATATACTACATACTACATATCCTTTGTACTACATCACACTAAAATAGTTAAAATTAGTTTTCTATACTATATTAGTACTGCACAATACTCATAAATAATACTGTGGTATACACTAAAATAGAATGAAATACTGAATGTACTGCACCATACTGAACTAGAAATGACTAATCAGTATCATTAAATGCAGTATTTTATACTTCAGACAGTTACTTTAATGTGTGTAGTGAGAGGTCACAGTAGCACAACAACAAGCTGAAACAGAAGCAGGACATCAGAGCGACGCGGTGTTGATCACACACGATCAGAGCGACACGAAGACGACCTTTGACCCCGCTGCTGAGCGTATGGTAATCTGTACCTGTCTGTGTGTGGTACCGGCCTTGTGCAGACATGACGGAGCTGTAACTCATATGTTACATGTTACATTTAACTTAAGCTGCTGTGAAGCTTCACTGTGACCTCACACACACACACACTTATGCGCCAATGCAGTGCAGCGAGTGTTTACACAACCCCGGTGCCTCAGACAGGTTTTCACACCCTGCTGAGTCGTTCTGTGCAGCACTAATACTTGTTGTCTTTGTTATTCCACTGTGTTTTTCCTCTCAGCGACAGGGAGAGGCTTCACACAAAGACATCCTGCGTGCGAGAAACATTATTTCTCAAACTTTCAATCAGGCCAGGGATACTGGAGATTTAATGTAGTTTAACACTACAAGTAATAATTAGATTTATTCCTAGAGTACTTTATAAAACTATTGTTTAGGAAGGGATTTAAAAGAGGCCATTCATTGTATTTACATGCAATTTTGAAATCGGGGTTTTATCTGCTTTCTCCACTTAGCTGATTTCTCATGTAAACAGGATTAGTAGATTTCTAATCGGCTTTTTACAAGAGCGCATGTGCCTTAACAAAGACAAAAGAGGAGGTGTGCCTGTGAAGCAGCACTGGTCTGTCTGCATGTCTCTGTCTAATTGTTGTCCATTACCCAACGGCACAATAAAAAAAACAACACACAGAATCAGTCTGTTCTGTCTCTGTACTCTTAAAATCTGTGACCCATGCTTCCATGCTGCTGCTGCATGCATACATGGATTTCCAGTAACCAGCTTACTCAACATCCCATGTTAATGCGTTCCCTAATTAAAACCTGGTTTCCCTAAGTAATCTGATTTCTTAACTGCATGTTAATGCAGTGACTGAGTCTGCCGATCCTCAGGCAGGTTGTTCCACAGCTTAGGGGCTCTAACAGCAAAAGCTTGGTCACTTCTTGTTTTCAGTTGCACCTCAGGAACCTCTATCTGAGGATCTCAGGTTAAGTAGCTTGGAGGAAGATCATACAGGGCTTTAAACCTCAGCAATAAAATCTTAAAATCAATTCTAAAACATACTGGGAACCAGTGCAAAGAGGCTAAGACAGGTGATCACTTCTCCTCGTTCTGGTTAAGAGTCTTGCAGCAGAATTCAGAGTCGATTAGTAGATTCATGACTAAGGCAAGTGAAAAGACATTAATAGTCAATGCATAAAACATCTGTCCTAACTATATAATCACAGCGTGTGTGTGTGTGCTTGTATTTCCAGAGTGACGTGGCACATTCACTGGGCCTGTGTCATCGTGTTCACTTTTTGAACCGGATGGTGTCCTGGGTGGAGGTGATTGAGGCGCAGTCCTGCTCCGCCGTGCACGTGACGGACTCCTCGCTTGGTGGAGTTCCCACCCGCGTCTTCCAGCCGAAGAAAGGGAAGAAGCTCAAAAGAGGAGTCATTTACTTCCACGGCGGAGGATGGGCGCTCGCCAGTGGACGTGAGTGTCGCTTTTTAAACTCTGAAAGCTGTTTTGCGCTGAATTTTACACCGTGCTTTCTCTAATATAGATTTATGAGTGTATTTTATATTCAAAGATCAAATTTGGAAGATTCATGACTTTATTTTACAGGGATGCGATCTTATGACCTCCTTTGTCGGAAAATGGCAGAGGATCTGGATGCTGTCATCATGTCTGTTGAGTAAGTCGAGATCCGTCAATTAAAACAAATGAACTTGCCAAAAAATTTTTTTTTGTTCTGAGCACAGATGGATAAACATCTGGTCTTTTATTGATTTCAATGCAAAGTCAATGTCAGATTTTCAATAAAAGAAAAAGTTCAAACACATCATCATAAATAGGGGTTATTATTTCATATTTAATGAAATTATTATGTTTTATTCCAAAGTTGTGGTAGATGCCATGGACATTGTTACGCTGAGGAAGGCCATAGGTAGTAATTGAAAACTCACAAAAACAGAAACACTTAAAGGGAATGTGATGAGTATATCTCGTGAAAAATAAGAATCAAATAATATACACTTGCTATAAGAATACGCAGAGTTACCGCACACTGAATTGTGTCTGTTTACACCAGAATTTTTATGGTACATTTGGAAACATTGCAGTAAAATTCATAAAGGATCATAATGATTCTGCGTCATTTAAACAAGAGTGAAGCACCAACCTTACCTTGAGTTTTATACATATTATTTGATTTATTTGATGATTTATTTGATGTTTATTTGTTTTCCTATGGTGTCCTGTCGCTCTAGTTACCGTCTTGCTCCAGAGGTGGTGTTCCCAGGTCAGTACCATGATGCATTAGCAGCATCGCGGGCCTTCCTGTCCCCCCAGGTTTTAGAGCGCTACAGCATCGACCCAGAGAGGGTGTGTGTGTCTGGAGACAGCGCCGGGGGAAACCTGGCAGCTGCTGTGGCACAGGAGGTAAACAAAACAAACACACATCTCACTTTGTTTTATGTACGAGCTCAGTGTTGGGCAGCCTCTCCTCCCTGGTGATAAATAAGCCACGTCTCCAATGTGTCCATTCAAACTGAGACAAATAACATATCATATTCTATCCTATGTAACGTATCATGCAGTATCTGGGCACTGTGTGCGATACAGAGAACAGAGGAGTAAATGCAGGACCATGTAGAGACAGAAATGACATGCCGTCGTGTAAATAGGGTTATTTAGTCTGTTTAATAAAAGAACAATGTATAGACGTGTTCTATATGAAAGGTAACCTTAAATGAATTCTGTTGTTATATGGCGCTGTATAGAAAATAAAAAGAAATAAAATTAAGTTGACCTTGACACATTAATCCCCTTGTTGTAACTTCGGATCGAACCTCTCCAAAAATTTCAGACATTTAGATTTCAGTGAGTTAGTAGAGTCAGAGGAGTTTTACTCACTGACAACGACACAGATGTGGATCAAACATGTTACCTTCACACTACCAACAGGACAGAAGAGTGAAAAACACACTTTGGTATTCAGCAGTGCAGCTGTTTTTTTTCTGTCTTCATAGATCAAGGGAGGTGGAGTCACAAAGAAAACTAAGAATCACCCCAGTTTAAAAAAGAAAAAAAAGAGTCATTAAAGTAGTAATCACTTTAAAATCCTGTGAAAGACATTAAATATATTGAATATTGACCAAAGTGATTACCAAGTAGTTATTAAAATATTCAAGTTGATATTAGTCCTAAGAGATAAGCTGACTAGAAACCTACCAATAACACAAATACTCCAAGTCCAAGTACAATGATCATTACAGTATCAAAGTAAACATACTATTCTACTGCAAAAGGTCATGTGACTGATGTTATTAATGTCTTCAGTAGACTAAAGTATTTGACTGTGGTAGCTGCTCACGGTGGACCTGGTTTTAACTCTTTTAGGTATAATTAGGTAAATTAGTTGAGTATTAATGTCTCCAAACGGTGACAGGAGACAACTGAGATGTTTTAAGATGATTATTAAAATAACACAGTTCTGCTACTGTATCTGCTGTGTTTAGTGGACAACTCCTCGCTCCATTGACAAAATCCTGTTTTAATGAGCTTGTTATTGATGTTTTTATGTAAATTTGACATAATTTTATTGGCAAACTCTTGGAAAAGTAACTAAACCTGACAATATAAAGTAACAAAATAATAAATAATAATATCGATAAATAAGAAAGATAAATCCCGTGACCCCTGCGGGGACTAAGCGCTATAGAAGATGAATGAATGAAAGAAAGATAAATGTAATGAAGTGAAAAGTCAAAAATTTCTTCCTTTGAAACGTAGTGGATTGGACAGAAAACAGAAATACCTTAAAATTGTACTCAGGTACTAAAATCTGCCTGTGTCCACAGCTCAGCTCAGATGACACTCAGACAGTGAAGTTCAAGACGCAGGCCTTGATCTACCCTGTACTGCAGGCTCTCGACTTCTACACCCCATCCTACCAGCAGAACCAGGCCGTACCCATCCTCTACAGGCCCATCATGGTGCGGTTCTGGCTGCAGTATCTGGGTGCTGACTCCTCCCTCGAGCCCCTCCTGCTCGCTAACAACCACAGCTCCCTGGATGAGCCGGCCATCAGCGCTAAGACCCGCTCCAAGCTGAACTGGACCACTATGCTCCCAGGTGAGCGCAAGAAGCAATTCAAACCGGTCATTAAAGAAATCGGTTCACCTGGGGTGGTGAGCAAGGTGCCGGCGCTGATGGATGTGAGGGCGGCACCACTGCTGGCAGAGCAGGGGGTTTTGGGTCGGACACCTAAAGCGTATGTTATGACTTGTGAGTTTGATGTGTTGAGAGATGATGGGTTGATGTACGCCAAGCGCCTGCAGGACGCTGGCGTCACAGTGACCAACGACCACTATGAGGACGGTTTTCATGGCTGTATGGTGTTTTCATGCCTGCCAATGATGTCTAGTGTTGGACAGAGGAGCATGAACAACTACATCCGCTGGTTGGACCAGAATCTGTAGACAGATTGAGCCAAAGGATCTGGGCCAAAGATGCGCTATAGTTCTTAAAGGTTAAATTGTTAGGCAGCCGTTTTTTTATTTTACATGGCTTTCTAGTGTGAACATACTACATCTCAGGTATTTCTACCTAAACACAATGTGACCAGTGCAGAAGGCCGCGCTGCCTTTCTTGCTTATTTTGTGAACTGAGAATTTAAAAAGTATAAAAGCTAATGTTAATATCACAGGAGTTAAAGCAGCAGTGTTCACCCGTCAAAAACTTAAAGGCTGTGATTCACCTGTTACATTGTGATAAACTCTTCCAGCCAATTACATAGTACAAACAGTTGGCCACAACAGGCACTCAAACACATGCACAGTTGCATTGCAGTTGAATCAAACGGACCACACAGCGTCCTCACTGAACCCTAAAACCAAAACTTTCCAATCAGGTGACCAAAGAAGGTGATGCTCTCACACTTTCAGGCCATAAACTCAATGCAATCTTCCTTTATATCGTTTTCAAAAAAGTCAAAATCCTCCATCAAAATCCAGGGATTTGCGTCAAGGTTGAAAAGGCGTACTGTGACTGTATCTCTGTAACAAATCATTATTAATGCACAAAATTATAGAAACGCCATGCACGGAGAGTCGTCACTCTCCATGCATGGTGCATGTTTTAGTTCAGACATTGTTAGTTTTTAAATCACCAACAACTTGAAACTAGTAAATGTTATTTAGCTCTGAACACTTTTAAAATGTGGATGACCTACACTCTGTTCTGTCCCTGAATGCCTCACACGCTGCGCCTGCTGCTGACCTAACCCTATTCGACCAACAAGAACTTGGTGCTAGTTCCATGCTGGTTCAAAGCTGGTTCAACTTAAGAACCACTTTGCTTTTCCACAGACTCAAGAGCCACAGCAGAGGCTAGTCATTGTGTCATTACGCTAGGCATCTCCCTTTACAGCACCGCTAACGCTAACCTCAACAACAACCACTGAATCCTGAGTTTGTGAATCTTAAATCACATCCAAACACTCCTGGTCCAACATATAGGCACTGCTTGTTGTAATCGCTGTGTATAGTGTTTACCGTTGATACATTTTTATTGTTGTTAAAACTAAATGTCGGCTTTTAATGTTAGCCCATGCTAGCTTTAGCAGTTAGCTTTTTAACTACAAATAAAGTTTTTTAAGTCACGCTGCTGATAAACAAATTTAATAAATCCTGTCCAAGATCGGTTCTTTGGCTGAGGAAACACAAAGAACTGGTGCAAAATTTAGCACTAGCTCTGAACCAGCCCTGGAACTGGTTTGGTGGAAAAGGGTAACAGACAGCTTTTGCTAGGCCTCCTGGTTAGACACAACATTACTTTCTGAATGTTTGTGCACAAAGGCAAGTGATAGGTCCTATTAAAACCACTGTGGATGCAGTATTTAAACATTAGATGAGCCAACTGAATCAATCTGACTTGAACGACTAAACAGCTAATTAAAAAAAACATAACTGTGACTAAACTTAATTACTCTGATTATCAAAATAAATGTATGTGTCAGGGGTGTCAAAACACGTGCTAATTACTGTGCTACTGCAGCCGTACACACCAGTATGTCAGGAGTGGGTTAACGAAAACCCAACACTGTTACAGAAGAAGACATCCGACTGCAGCAGAGTGGCGTACACTGCAAAATGTTCCCACAAAGACAGATAACACCGACAATGTTTGTTACCATTTTTTTGTTTGTTACCATCCTTTCGAGCACGTACAAAGCAGGACTTCCAGGAACCAAGCAAGTTCTGGTGGTTTCCCTAAACCAACCAATGTGATAGTGTCTATGCCTTATTACATAAAATAAATAAATAAAACGTGATATCACAAATATAGGAGCCGACGTATAGCCGATATATATCAATATTAATGTAAATTTATTTTTCCCATATCTCTCAGCCCTTATTGTGACTGAAACACTATGGAGACATTATTCAGCTGAAAAGTTAAAAAGCTAAAAAGTCGACTTATGAGTGCTCATGAACGATCTTCTAATTTAAAACCTAGTATCATTCTACAAAAGCTGATTCTAAGAAAAACATAATTGGACTCAAATATGCAGCTAAAGCAGCTTCTAATCTGTCAAGTTTCAGAGCTCATGTCCTCTCAGAAATTATCTTCAGCTTTCATTTTTTCAGGATGTTCTCTAAAACAGTTCACACACACAAAACAGGCCAGTCGGGGTTACAGTGTGTGTGAGTGCGTGTGTGTGTGTGGTAAAAGTATGCCAGAGGTCACAGCTGTGTATACTCACTGGGTTGTGCAATATTGTATGTCTGAAAGCATCGCTCCCTCACTGTAACTCCACTCTCTGATGACCACTGTACTGTAGGGCCAGTGCAATAACTCTGAGAGACGAGACGTCCCAAACGGATGACCGTGTTTGACTCTCCCACTACGCAGAACTGGTCCAGAACTAAAATAATGAGCTGACAGCAGCGAGGGTCAAACTGTAACTGTCTAGTTTTTTTTTTTTAAGTGAAATGATCCCACACGGCTTCTTCCCAACACGGATTCGTGTGAGCATTATACACGTTTTGTACTTTTTCTAGTAAAACATGATCATGTGTCATTTGAATGTTTGAACATTATGCTAGTTCTGGGCTGCTGCTAGTGCCGGTTCAAAGTTGGGTCAACATAAGAACCGTGTAAGAACTGGTTTGCCTTTACATGCTACATCCCTGCCGTCACAGCACCGCTAACGCTAAGCACAACAAAAACCACTACAGTGTCTCTCTACAAGTGTTGTTCCTGAGTTTGAGCCTAAACACACATCCAGCCTCTGATGTAATTAGTTCTAGTTCAGTTGTTGGTGCCAGCTTGGAACCAGTTTTCCTGGCTGGGAGCTGGTTCTGCAGAAACCTAAAGAGCTGGTGCAAAATTAAGCACTAGGTCCGAACCAGCTCCGGAGCCAGTTTGGTGGAAAAGGGGTAATAGAGAAACGTTCAAGCACTGTAATCTTAATGCCAAATGTGAAATTATGCATTAAATAGTCCAATCTTGTATAAATAAGGTTGTAATATAAGTGGGGTTACACAACAGGTTGTTTCAGCCAAGTAAATATACAAACCAGGCCCAGATGTTCTCCTGAAGAAATAATAAATCCCATAAATTGGCTGTTTTATTAGCTGCTGTGACAGCTCTAGTGAGATCACAATATTTCTTATTTTCTCAATGTTTTTTTTATTATCATATAATGTATGTGTAATTCTTTTGTGGATATTATTTGGTCAGTGCATTAATGTTTCAAAGCCATAACATTCCTGGTGGAAACTAGAGATTAAGAGTTTATTTAGTCATAGTAAACTAAGTTAAGCTAAATGTGGAAACGTTAATCTGACTACTTATTTTTACTACCTACAGTAGAACTTCTGAAAAGTAAAAATAGGATGTAGAATACTGTATAAGCAGCGGCTGGAATTGTGTTCAGGTTCTTAACACTTTATTATAGGGAGAAAACATTGACACTATAATTTTTTATGTATCTAGGACATCTTAAGTTGTTTTAATGCAACTTTTGTTATTTAATTTAATTATAACTTCACTTACGATGGCATATTTTAAAGTATAACTGCTAATTTTTTTAGGTTAATCTGCAGCCTCCATTTATTCACAAGAGTAATAATAGTTGTTTTTTGATTAATAAACATGTATATGCTTAAAACGGTATCACAGCATAAGCCATTTAATAAACGTTTAGATATTTGATATGCAACACTACTTGTACCTCACAAAAACACCACATGCAACAGAAAAATATAAAACTCTCAGTTTTATATAGTTGTAAACTGAATATGTGACAATTTTGAACTTTTGATATCTGAACACCACCAGTTTTGAAAACACACGACAGAAAAATGTATAGAAATAACTATTAAGAAAACATTCTCACCAACATTCTCAGATATTAAACTTTAAATATTAGACAAATAGTATGAGTTCACATACAGGAACGTGTGTTTTGGGGCATTGTGTGTTGATGAAACCGTATATTTCACACCTCTAGACAAGAAGGAAAACTAATAAACTGATGAAAATAGTAAGATTTTAAAAATCGTGATAACATGTAACACATGAGGCTAAACTGGGTCATTTTAATTTTTATCCTCTTTTATTTACATGACTACGTATTGAACATGAACATGCTTCTTCTGCTGGTTTTTGTTGATGTGTTTTTATGTAACTTACATCCTGACATGTAGTTCACAACCTGACCTCCAGAGTGGCGCCAGATGTGGCTGTTAACACTGACACTGTAATCACCACAATGAAATCCCTTTATTTTCCAATTATCTGTTGATTTAAAGGGATGTAAGACGAGAAAGCTGCTGTACCTGAACTTAGAGTACAATGTTCACAATTCATTGTTTCCTGTTTTATTTATGGAGAAAATTATTATAATGATACACAGGTTGTTTTCTCTTGTTTGCAAACTCACCCCTCATGTGCATTTACTGTATTTTTTGAAAATAAACTACACGAAAAGTCTTTAAAAAGTGTGTTATTTGGTGAAAATCAATAAAAATTAACATGCTAATTACACGTCATATATTGTGTCATTTAAAATACATTTTGTCTTAAAAGTTTTGTTATTAAAATATAGTTATTATTATTATTATTTATAATTGTGAGTTACTACAGGTATTAATTATATTATTAATTATATAATATATATTAACTGATATTAGATACTAAACTTTCTTTATTAACATATTTAGTAGTTTTTATATTTATGAGTTATTAAAATTACATTAAAATATTAATTACATTTTTGTATTATGAATCAATGTAAATATTGTGGCATGTATTTAAGAAAATAAAGTGAATAGCTATTTAGATAATATTGTTTACTACAGTTACTAAAAGTTTAGTAATCTCTCTAAATACACTGATAATTACAGATTACACTGCTATGGTGAAGTAATTTCAAAATTACAAGTCTCATACAGGAGATGGCGCCAAATCCTCCTCCTGGATTTCAGTCTCCAATCAGTTTATCAGCTGCTATAAATCTGTGTAGATATTATTTATCACTTAAATCATCTGTCTTTCATTACGTCTCATTACGTTTTTATCCCAGAGATTTAATAGTCCTGTTAAATTTAACAGCGTCTCTCACACTTTAGTGATTTACTTTTTATTCTTTTTTAGATTTTTCTTCCTTATTGACAGATGTCAGATGTTTTTCTTGTATTTGTGCTTATGTGGGTTTTTGTTCCTGTTTATACAGAGAGCATCTGTGACGAGGCAGAGCAGTTTCCCCTCTGGCTGGGATTAATAAAGTTCTTGAAGTTCTTCTTTTTTGGATCCAATTCTTAGATGTAGACTTTGAGCTTTTGCTTTTGATTTAAGTCTGTGACCCGTCGTCCTGTGTGTTATTGGACAGTAATAAAAACACACCCAGAACAACTCTCCCCATATGTCATGTTGAATAAATGGCTTTGACTTTCAGCTCTATTTCCTCACCTCTCGCTGGATTTCACAGAAACCTTTTTCTGGGTTCATCCTTCTCGTCAGCGTTTTTCTCTTCCTCACAAACACTTGTTCTTCAAGTCAAAGCCTGTAAAGACAGAAACCAATCGGAGGATTGCGTGACAGAATGCAACATGCCAGTCGGACCATGTGATCAGACACGGTAGCAGGAACACACTTCTCCTGACAGACAGGTCTATGTATGTTTGCGTGCTGTTAGACCTGCATCTGGAGTGCCACAGGGCACGCTCAGTGTTTGCTCACATCTAACACACTTGATTGGTGTGCGATTGCCCGTCAGGATCTGATTACATAAAACTGCATGTGTGTGTGGTGGATCAGTGAAGCAACACTCAGCCTGCAATATTCCAGCCTGCTGCCAAACAGGCCGCACGTGTAAGTGCAAGTTTTTCATTGTTTCTCCATAAGAGTCAGAGTCACAGGAGAGCAGAGAGATTAACCCAGCGTACACTTAGATCAGAAGAGGAAGATACAACACATTATCATGTCCCTTTTCATTCAATTTAGAGAAGATGTGTCCCAGTGAGCAATACATTTCTTAAAGTTTGAATATATCAATGCATAGTAGCATTTATACGCATCAAGCTCCTCTCCTGTGGAACCAGCTCCCAGTTCAGGTTCAGGAAGCAGACACCCTCTCTACTGTTAAGACTAGGCTAAAAACTTTCCTTTTTGGTAAAGCTTATAGTCAGAGCTGGTTAAGGTGACTCTGAACCATCTCTTAGTTATGCTGCTATAGATTTAGACTTGACACACTGAGCTCCTCCTCCTTTCTTCATCTATTCATACACCATCACCGCCTGTTATTACCTTTGTGTCTTCTCTTTGCAGTTGCACTTCTCTCTCTCTCTCTCTCTCTCTCTTTTCTGCAGGTATCCTCGGCCCTGGACCTGTATGTTCCCATAGCGCAGTTGCTGGCCCATCTAACCTGCCAAGTGTTTTGTTGTTGCTTGTTGTTGTTATCGTTTTGTGACCAGTTTTTTCTCTCTTTCTTTCCACTCACTCCAACCGGTCAAGGCAGATGGCCTCCCACCACGAACCTGATTCTTCTGGACGTTTCTTCCATTAACGGGAGTTTTTCCTCTCCACTGTCCACTAGTGCTGCTCGGAGGGATTTGTTGGGTTTTCTGTATAATTCTATTTATTGCTAGGTCTGTGAGCCAATCAGAGGAAAGTAGAGTACATGTATGTATATATATCCTTCTCAGACAAAAGGAGGTTAATTCTATCTGTTTTTGTGGATAGGACATAAAAAATAATTCAAGAAAGCCACCCAATGTCTGTTCATGTGGTACTGTGCATATGTGACATTAATCTTCAATTTTAAGGCTATAGCACATTTACAAACATGCTGACTGCCTACCCAGGTCAACATATGGAAATCCATGAGTGTAATATTTCATTTACATTTATTTTGAGGTTAGATCCTAATTATGGTGCAGCCATGCAAATCCTAGGTCAGTGAGGATAGGTAATAACACGAACCAACGGGGTCTAGACGCTAGGTGGTTGTGTCAACTGGGAGAGGAAGATGAAACCGTGGTTGGATGCCTGAGGTCCCCTTCAGGAAAAATTGGTGATGGGATGTCCATCGTTGTCAATATTCTGCTGTTCTTTTCTCTTGTCTCCTCTCCTTTTATCTCTACACTTTTCCCTGGCCGCCCTCCCTGAGTCTGGTTCTGCTGGAGGTTTCTTCTGAATTGAGGGTTGCATGAGCGTAGGTCTGAAATTCAGAGTGACAGAACAAGATGACATTTAAAGAATGGACTGGATGAGCTGATTGGCTTGAGGACGGTGGGAAGAAAGGTTATTGGTTATCAATGGTGATGACAAGAAGAATGAAAGTTTTTGACAGAGTGGGAAAACGATGGAGTAGCTTTAGCAGGAATCCCAACAGGAGTGAGTGATAAAGATCCTTCTTACTCTTTACCTACATTTGCCAAAGCTCCATTTAGCTTTTAGGTGAATATATTTAGCTCAACTAGAGTAAATGACACACGCCATGTCTGGGACCTTGGGACCCTAGAACAGTTTTAAGGTTAATTTCATTTTCATCTGTTGCATCATTGAGCAACATGTCGACTATGTCTATGTTTATTAAATAGGTAAGTGACACTCAGCAATCACTAAATGAACTATATACTTTGGATCACTAAACAAAACATCATTAAAGAGCCATGTGTGGTGAGCTGTGTGCATTGTATTTGATGGGTACCTGAAAGTGACAGGATATTTAGTGGGAAGAAGAGAAGAATGAGCCCAAACAGCTCGAATTTTACCCCAGAGCCTTGTTTTAGTCTCTCTCCCGGCCTCTAGTCCCGGTTACAGACATTTCTATGCAACGCAGATGGGAATTAAAAAAACACAGTTCACCAAACATCAGTATAAATGTGGAGGATATGAGAAGAGATGAGACACTCAGAGCAGCAGTGCGAACATGTATTTAGGGCATGCGAGTGTGTATTTGACCCTGGGAGGCCTGACTTCCTCCCTGCCCTCTGGTGCTGCTTGTTAATCACCGGGCGCCGAGATGATCATTTCTAAGGAAAACAGAGCTGCCAGGAGCGAAAACAAACCGGTGAGAATGTGAAAGGAAAGCCGGAGCGGTTGGGAATTCACGGGGGAGAATGTTATCGCTGCGACTAAAGGTCATATTGTTCACTCCTTCCTGACAGGCAGAGAGAGAGAGAGAGAGAGAGAGAGAGAAGGGAGTGTAAGGCAGTTTGGAAAGAAGTAGAGGGAGGAGGTGAGTGAGGGAGGGTGAAGCTGCAGAGGAAGAGAGAGAAAGAGGGAGGACAGAGAAAGATTGGTAGGGAGGAAGAGAAAACCACAAAGTGGGCCTCAAACTGCACAAGGACACATTCTGTGTATTACACACTCACAAAGAAATGGAACCAAAACCACACACTCTACGCGGCCTGAAGTTTGCAGACACCTGATGTCAAATCAAACACACAACCGCTCTGTTAAATCTGTTAGATCATCTCTGTAAAACAGTTTTTATGTCACACTCATAAATGTGTTTAATTGTCTTTGCCTGTCTTGAATTTCCTCTTGAGGGATAAATAAAAATATTTAAATCAAATTGAAAAAATATAAAGAACATTTTGTTTCTCTGAGAAATCCCTGTTAACAAAAACAAAAAGTCTTTATGGTTTTCACTGCAAGAAAGTGGCGTCGCAGACACTATGCTTGACGCATGACGTGACGCATTAATAAATAATATTTTATATCATCCAAAGTTGTCATGAGTTTCCTGTGTTGGAATTAACCCTCACATACACACCTCTGTATTCACAGATGCATATTAGACAGTTCTTCACCTCAACAACGTTTGTGCCGTGTCAGTACATGAAGTACTGGATTTAGTGGAGGTCGGGGGTGGGTGTGTACAATAGCCTACCTTTGCTAACTTGAACCACATCATAGTCACCATGTGCAGAGGCTGTAGCTCTCTGCAGAGAACCATACCTGGGGTTTTCAGATGCACTGAAGGATTATTTGCTGATGGATTTAAAATCCAGAGCACTAGTTAGGAGATACGTACAGTGTGTGGTCTTCACGTGACAGTGACACAACATAGAAACTGAAAACCTAATCTGGGCTTTTGTATTTTTGTTCAGTATTGTCCCACATGTTTGGTATTTGGAGTTGTGAAACAAATACTCGTCTCATTTTGTCATTGCAGGTTTTTGAGGGTCTGCTCCTGAGGTGTTCAGTAACTGCACACAGTGCTGCACTTTTTACAGTTAAAGAGTTTTATAAATAAATATAATCACCTAATAGATGATGTGTTATTATGGGTAAACCTGTCAGAACAGTAGTAGTTAAAGTAGTAATTATAATCAGTTACATGTTTACCAGCTGTGCTGTTTGTGAATTGACTTTTTGAGTCAAACTAATGTCAAACTAATCTGGATCATACATATTTCTATTTATAAAACTGTATGAAAATGCATTGCTGTTCAAAATACATGGTTTTCTTAGTAGAGTACTTGTACTTGTAATTTTACAGCATTCACTCAGAATTTTAATAGTATTTAAATAAAAGGTGTCCTTCTACTTGTAGTGAAGTACTTTTATAGGTATTGCAGTATTGAATTTGTTTTCATATATTGGATCAAATATATAATCTAATCACAAACTTCCCTCAATTGTCTTAAAAATGTTGTTTATCTGACATTTGAGTCCATATTTTTTACTAAACCCAACCAAGTTGGTCAGGACTAAAGCCAACAGTGGTGTCTCTGAGAGGACAACATGGTTCATCTTATTCGTCTGTGCTGTGAGGATGTGATTAGTGTCACTCTGGTTCCATTGACAAAAACTCAATGGGATTTTTACCTTGGGTAAATCATAGCAGAAAATAAACACTCAAACTTCTTTCCTTTGAGCGTGACCAGATCTAGATTTGTTCATGGCTGCGCCAGTTTCTAGCCTCACACCCTGTTTTCAACCATGATCGAAAACGTGCAGATAATAAGTGTGATGCCGTTGAATGTTGCAGATTTGCAGAACCACTTGTTAGCAACTGACTTTTTCAGATATATAAAAGCTTTTAAATAAAAGGGATGAGGTAGGTAGGAAAGGGAGGTAGGTGGAGAAGCTAAAAATGCCAACTCCTTTCCAGGTTTCAGAAATCACTACTGTGGCACATAGACACTTTCACAATTGGTGACATGTTTCTCATTATGAAATCTGTGGGTCGAGTCCATCTTTAGTCAAAAATTAGCTTCAAACCCTTCAAAAAGCCATCGATGTGCACGTGCGTGATCTCAGCTACTACGCTGCTGACTTCTGTTATCACAGATAACAACACCTATGTGTTATTAATGGCTTTTGAACAACAACAGAACTCATATAAAAACAAAGTCAGGTTTTGCATTAAATAAATCGATGTGATTGATGATGGAGAATCATCTTATGCTTTATTTTAACCAAACTGTAATATTTATGACTGTTTGGATGCTCGTACAGGTCATATGAGAGTTTAAAGGTGAATGACCTGCTGTTTATGGCTGTTTAGGTTGTGTAGACTGGTGGTAAAATGGCATTTTTATCCATTACGTATGAAATTTACAACATGCTAGTGTGCAAAAAGTGAGTGGATTTAAAACTTTCCTCATACAAACAATAGCTCTTTCACACACATACATACATTTTAGTAATTGTATCTGGAGGAGGGGGTCTCTCTCTCTCTCTCTCTCTCTCGCTCTCTCTCTCTAGGGAGTGGCGGCCTCCTCGATCGCCTGGTTTCCTCTGAACTCTTGATTCCTGAAATGAAATGAAGCAGTGAGGGAACAAACGCCACACACACACACACACACACAACACACACACACAAACACAATGGTGGTG
>OMLM01005238.1:1445-14330 GCA_900302695.1 Helostoma temminkii | reverse complement strand
TTGGGGGGGATGTAAAAATCTAGCTTCATCACTTCTAAATTGAGGACAGATTCAATTATTTGTAGAAACCACATGGAAATTTCTCTGCATTGTTCCAGCTGGAGCACCAAATTTGGCAGCAATCGCATTGGCGACATTGGAAGGGCCATTTATCTTGAGGGGAAAGAGCGTCTCAGGCATGTTACGTGTGTGTGTGTGTGTGTGTGTGTATGTATGTATGTAAGTGTGTGTGTGTGTGTGTGAGCTCATTTATCTTGCAGGGGAATGAGCAGGGGAACGAGGATGCCCTGAGAGGCGACCAGATCATTACCCATCTGGGATCAGAGGGAGAGAGAGAAAGAAAGAGAGACATTTTACTGACGCTGTCCTGTGCAAAGACACACACACACACACACACACACACACACACAATGTATCAATGTAACGAAAGGAGACAAATCTCATTTTCATTTGGGGACAGAGGGGCATAGAAGCTCCACAAATACGTGCATTTATAGCGAGCAGGGAGGAGTGAGGCAGGGAATCGCTCCAGCGGCAGGTGACTGCTTGTTCCAATGCAATCATTCAACATCTACTTGGCTCCGTTTAAATGGAAACTTAGATTAAGGCATGTTCTGCTTCAGGTGGCCGCTACGACCTGAGCTACAACATCATGTCGCAATGCAAATACCATTTGGACCATAATAAAGTCACAATACTTTTTTGTCATACACAGGGTAGCTATTGATTATCTTCAGGTAAGAGATGTGCATCCTAGTACTTAATATTTCCTCTACCGTCATTAGCCTGATTCTGATAAATGGTCCATGGCACAGGGAAAAACACCAGAAAGTGACAATACATATAATCTCAACTGCTGCAGCACACACATGACTTGATTTGCCCTACGGCGCGACTATCTATTTATCTGTTACATACAGCAGTTTTTTTTTTAAATGGTCCAACCAAAGCCCAGACTTAAAGCTCACAGAACATCTGTGCACAGATGCGCTCTGCAATAGAGCAGTTTAAGGAGGGCACCTTTTCTGTTTGACACAAACTAAAACAGGGACGATCACACCGCCCTCGCTCAACACACAGTTGAGCACACACACTGCAGTGTAGTTTTTGATCAATACACTTCAGCTACTCTGCGTATTCGCCAGTTATCTCCTCTGCTGATTTTTAATATGGGGAACATGCACACTATTGATTCATTTAAATGAAGCATTTGTCACATGCAGCCGTCACAGAGGTGAAAGGGGACATTATGCAAAGCTATAAACATGCATGTTTTGAGCACTTCAAAAGTAATATTTCAAGGAATATACATTTTAAACCTCCTTTAAACAAAATCAGTCATCATTTTACTCTTCAGCAAACAGTGTGGTCTTCAACTCAGGTGTTCAGTGACAAGGAAAACACGGCTATGAAATCACCAAACCTTTTCACTTTTTCCCGAAGAGATGGGTGAAGTGGGAAAGGTTAAACACATGCGATGAGAGTGGTGATTTTTGAGGGGGATTCTAAAATGCACTCCAGGTGGACACAGAAAATCACTTTAAGAAATAGAAGTTGGGGTCGGAAGGCCACAAGCAGACAGCAGAATGCTGACCCCAGCTCTATGGGTATATGTGTATGTGTGTGTGTCTAAATAATCGCATTGGCCAAAAGGACAGGAGAATATGGTCAATGCCTAGAAGCAACCAATCAAGCAAATCCTTCTTTCTCTTTGCTCGATTGCCCGCTGATGTTTCTCTCTCACACTTGCAATGAGCTGACCTCTATTACACATGCTGGGAACGAGGTGTGTGTGTGTGTTGAGTGTGCACCTGTGTGAGATTGTTTACTCGTGGCAGAATATGGATGAGCAGATGGAAATGAGGGAATTACAGAGCGCTGGCCTTTCTCACGCAGGCTGCTCTAATGGATAGGCCTGTGTAACAGTGTGTGCGTGTGTATGAAACACACCTAGGTGGAGTTATATGTATAGTAAGTATCTTTTTTCCCCCCAAGTGATTTAACACAGGAGTGAGATAAATTTGAACTGATGCTCTCGACCAATAAAAAACTGTCTTGACAGCTGTGAGCTAAGCTCCGTCACTAACAGACACATCGTTAACAACCTAACTATCAAATCAGATGTATCATACACAACCCTAAGAACAAGCTTCCAGGAATACATATCAGTAAAAACACAACACAAATCTCAGACTGACTAGTGCTAACACAGTCATTAGTTCAGTAATCCCACTAACACTGAATCTTCAGAACAAAACCTGTGGATGAATTTTGTTGTGCTGCTTTCTGGCGTGACTAAGCTTTTCAGTGTGAAATGAGTACGAGCCTTGTTGATTATAACAAGTGACAAAATCATATGTGAAGTTAGGTTGCCTACATTAATGGAAATATGCCAGAGGCAACACTTGTTTGTTCTGATTCATCTTAATGTCCCTTATGAAAAGGGCAAATGCCTTACCCTGTTATTTGCCTTTTATTTTACCCTGTGTTTCAGGATAGTTTGTTATGGATTATAGCATTAGATGTTTTTTAATTCAAGCTTCTCTTTCAAGTGTCTTGTGCTAGTAAAAAAAAAAAAAAAAAAAAACGAATCAAAAGTGTCAATATGGTCCATAATTCTGTAAAATTTTGCAGACTATGTCAGTAAAAATCTACTGGATAAAAAAAATCTAGGCACCATGTGATGTTCAGTCTTGTAGATAAAAACTATGATAAAAAAGATTATTATCATGCCCCATATGTCAAAGTGTAAACTGCATTCAAGGCATACGTGCATGACAGTTGCCTCGACACTACTCCAAGTGTCTAATATCTGTTTGTGTCTGTGTCCCCATTAATGATTCTAAGGCAGCTCTGTGCTGTGAGAGAACACAACTGCAGAGAAAATCAATACCTGGAGAGACCCTCTCTGTCACACACACACACACACACACACACCAAAAACAGAATCCACACAAAATGCATCATTTATGACTCTCTACTAGTTGACTCTCCCACAAGTAAGAAAACTCATCAGAAAGTCATAGAAGGGCTGAATGTGTGTGATCTATCTGATACTGTGCTGGGACATGTGACAAGAGTCATTTTCTGTCTCACCTTTTACAACTAGATCATGACATGTGTGCGTGTGTGTGCATATTTCTGTGTAACCTACTTTTCGATCTCGCTGTTTTTACAGGTGCGCGGGGCGCAGGAGGAAGAGGAGGAGGATGAAGGAGTGCTGGGATCCGTCTTGCTGCTTTCTCCATTGCTTGTTGAAGGCATTTCTGTAGACACGCAAGCACAGGTAACACGATTATGTTATACATAAATGTATAATGGTATAAATGCTGAAGATTTGAAACCGTAATAATGCAGATAGGTCTTACCGTCACTGGCCCATTTGGAGAACTCAGGCGTTATTCTGTTAGAAGGCATTCCACCACTGCAACACAAAAATCTATTGATTTGAATAGGATCTTAAAGATCTGTACATCCCTGCAGCTTTAACAGCACTATGCTAAAGCATCATGCTATGTTGCATGTTGTTGTTAGTTTCGCTTCATACTTAAGCACGGCTCCTCGTAACGCCTCTCTTTCTCTGGCCTCTCCTTGGTCCTCTCCAGCCCCGGAGCAGGGGATGATGTCAGCCTCGGTGTACTGGGCTTTGCCGTATTCCAAGGTGTCGTCTCCGTCCACATCGAGGTCGGCGTCGCTGTCTGCCGCACTTTCCTTGATACTACACGTAGCAAAACCTGTAGCTGTGAAAACAATGAAGACAATTCTCAACTTTTGGTAACAATAAAGCTTCTGTGAACATTTATACTCGCTCACTGGTTTGTATGTGTTGTTCTGCTATTACACTGTGCAAGCTGGTGGTGCGGTTTGTTGGGTTTTTTTTTGGTGTGCTGCAAACAATGTAGTTTAAAGCTCAGTGGTTCATGTTAGAGCTGGAGCTAAAAGATGTTGAAGAGTAGTTTTACTGAAATTACATCAACAGAGGAAAGAAAGATGATACTGGAGAACACAGTCTGTACAAACGCGCAGGTGGAAAAGTGGCCCTACGAAATGAACCGATCACAGATGTGGTCAGATTTGACGACATGTTTCTGGCGAGATGCACATCAGGCTGTAGCACAGAGTAAAGCATAAGGCACGACCTAATACATGCAACACATCTGTTTCCACCTACAACTGTAGTGTCTTAATCTAACTAAGGCCTACACTACTAGGCCTGGGGTGCAAGGTTTTGCTCAAAAGGTGCTAAAATTAACACTAAATATGCACCTACACACTGACTGGTGTCCAATTATAGAGTTGTCTTACAAATGTAATTTTTCCATCAGAAATAAACCTACATAATGTAAAACGATAACCTTTGGGATATACTTTGGCAGTTTTATAACATTTCAACAGTTGCTTTAATTGAATTTATAATTAAAGATTTATAAAACAATTTGGAGGTAGACAAGAAAAAGAGTGAAGAGAGAGGCAAGAGGTGACTGACACCTTACCTGTCAATCTTGCGAGAGAGAGAGAGAGAGAGAGAAGACGAGGAGAAGTACGTGTGTGAGTGGCACTTCTATAAACCCAGTGATGAGCGCTCAGACAAACCCTTACCACTGCCTGACTGCTCCCTTCAGCTCCACTTAGCCACAGAGCCAGCTGTGTGTGTGTGTCCGTCACTTAGAGGCGTCTCTTTGGTGTTTGCTTGGGACTGTCTGTCCCTCTGTCACTTAGGCCCTGTCTCTCCAGCCCCTTGAAGGTGTATGTGTGTGTAAGTCTGTCTACCTGTCACTTAGACCATGTCTATCTAGGTAGGTAGGTAGGTGAATGCATGCATGCAGGAGTGTGTGTGTCACTTACACACACCATTTGTGTGTGTTGTGTGTGCGCTCATGTGTTTTACCTAAGATGTGACTCAGAAACTGTCTGTGTGTATCTACTAGTGACAGGCCTGACAACCATCTTATTTACACCTATTCCAATTTCTGCAAGCTCTCAGCTGGACTACCATGCTCTGTGGCTGTGTGTGTGTGTGAAGGAGACCAGGTACGAGCTAGACAGAGTTGACAGCCACCTTATTTAGCCCCCTGTCCCAGTGTGTGTGTCTTGATACTAAACTTCCTATAGCAGTTGGTCTCAGTGCACTGCAGTGTCTCACTGCACTGTGCTGACTTTGTCTAAATGCAAAATCAGCCACCAGGGCTCATGTCCAAGGTTCTTTTGGGATTCAAACATCAGTCCTACTGCAGAATTCATTTTAAAAATGAGCAGGCAGGAGTGAGTGTGGAGCGGCTCAAACTGCTGCGATAAAAACCAATGCTTAGCCATTTTACAACAGGCCCATGGTTTTTAGTGATCAAATAAAAATGACCTTTTAACTTTTATTTGGTCTCGGCAGCAGAGGGGAACATATGGTAACAGTGGAAGCGCAGTGTAAATCCAGCAGCCAGCTGGTTCTGCTCAGCTACTGAGGCGACAGGTTTTCAAGGCGTGTGTTTTAGGTACACGGGTTTTTGTCTCCATCTATTTACCTTCTTCACCTCCTGTGCATTTTTAGTTGCATTCTGAATTTGGGCCCACTTTACGTTCGTAAATTAGGTGGGACATGTGCCTTCTGTTCGTATGACATATGTCGTTGAGGCATCATATCCACAAGGCCCCTGGGTCAGCTAAGTGAGAGAAGGATGTAACCAAGCTCGTCATCCATCAGCTGCAAATCACTGACTGAGGTGATGAGAGGAAAAAGTCATTTATGTGTTAAATTTAAAGTGACTATTGTGTCGTCAAAATATATAGAGCATTGAGCATGAGTTAATTCCAATGTTTTAATTCACTCATTGTTGATATCACTTATATGTGTATTTTACTTTAAACCAAGCCAGTCTCATTATATCATTTATTATATCACAATTGTAATATGATCCACAATAATTGCAATATGACTTTTTCACCACATCATGCAGCCCTGCCAGGAGTCTGTGTGTGGCCTGTGCTGTGTGTGTGTGTGTGTGTGTGTGTGTGTGTGTGTGTGTGTGTGAGTGTTCACAGTGTTTCTATCTGTCCTTCTAAGCAATCTTGGCAGGCCAATCTAATCTGGCCAGGGAAAGGTCAGCCCCACTCAACTGCCTCTCACTCACATTATGCACAGACACCCCCCTTTTTTTCTCACCTCTCTTTCTCCTCATTCCCTCCTTTTTGTATCATCTTTCCTTCACTGTTTCACATTTCTGCTGATTTTTAACTCATCTTCCTTTATCGCTCTATTTTCCCCTCTGTCTCACCTATACCAGTGGCACTCGATGAACTGTTTCCCCTCTTTTCTGCTAGATAGGACAAGATCAATACACACACATACCTGCTCTTACATGGCCCTATTGGTCCATCTCCTAAACACTGTTGACACGCACTGCACATTTTACACTCTGAGTTACACGCTTCATGGCGTAAACACAGTAGACATCTGATTTACATATGTGTCGCCACAACAACACTAGAAGTACAGATCTGAAGAGGCAGGCAAGATCAAAGGACTCATCAGGCTGACTGACAGAGCGGATAAACCAATCAACCAACCTCTGCAACATCCCGTTACCATAGCAATTATCGCGACCCCCTGAGAAGCACAGAGGAGGGGAGTCAAAGGTCATCGTACTATCTTTCTGCCATTTACAGGTCAGAGAGTGGGGGAGAGGGACACAGACTCAAAGATGTTTGACGGCCATGTTTGAAGTCCATTTACAAAGCAGAGATTTCTCCTTGGCTCAATCCCTCTGGGCCATCTCAACCCGCAATAATCCCTCTCTTCTCTTCCTGGTTCTCTCGGGACAGCCTCATATCTAACCTCAGGATCTGTCTGGCTGCCTCTCCTTCTGCCTTTCCATCTGTGCCTCTGTGGCTTCACTGACACATTTTGTTCCAAACTTCAATTACAGATAGTCTTTTCAAGATTGGTGTTGTTACTTTAAAAAAAGCTAAAGCAAGGAACAATACTGATGATAGCCATTTACATACAGTATGGGGTTCTTTTAGGTGCCCTGTTATTAATTTCTTGCTTGTATGCGTGTTATAAAAGGTTGTAAGTATTTCCAGTAAACATTTTTCAAAAACCATGGTTTTAATACGAGCGTAAATGACACCTAGTCCTATCGCATGAAATTATGGTCTGTTTTTAAATGTGTCCTGTAAAGTTACGAAGTAAGATCTAGTAACTTTTAAGCAGTTAAAACAGAGACTTAGACAGACAGTCCACTAGACAGATAAAAAAGCTCTCTGTCTGTGCTGTTGGTTCTTTCAACCCAGCTAAGCTGGTGCGAGACACAGGGAAGTCTTCACACACACAGAGTTGAATCATAAACTGATCTTGTTCGATTTTTTCTCCCTCCCTCTCCTCTCCCTTTAAAGGGCCCCTTTCCCTCTGCCTTTCTTCCTGCAGTCTCAAAGGGAGGGAAGGATGATGGCACTTCACAGAGGGATCGGCCTTCTCTTCATCTTGCCAGCTGAGGAGACCCCCTGCAACATCTCTATATCCGTCTGGACGACCAGTGGCTCTCAAGACCCTGCTGGATTCAGCAGCATGTGTTAGAACCACCGAGGAGCTTTCAAGACGAAATCCATCTCCTGAGCTTTCTGTCGGGTTTGTGTATGCGCATGCGTTTCAAGTCGCTCTCCCCAGGCCACCTCAGTTATCTGTGTCACATCACAAGCTGCCCTATTAGAGCACAGCAGAAGGGTCCTGTGTCTACTCTTTTAATGACGTGAAGGAGAGACAGACGGATGGAAGGACCACTTCCCACCCCCAGCCTTTGGCTCCCTCTGGCTTACACAAAGGGAGTGAGGGAGGAAAGGGGGAGGCAGGTGAGACTCAGCATGTGTGTGTTCAACAACGGATCGAACATGGAGAGAAGAAGGGAAGCAGACAGAGACACATGAAAGTAAAGGCAGAGCCAAGAGAATCGGAAGCAGCCTCTTATAGAGAGCAACAACTCTTCACCTCCACCTGTTCACTTCTCTTAATGTTTGTCTAAATTTTTCTTCCATGTTCTACACATGAACATAACTGAAGGCTACTGTGGAGCTTTAATATTTAATAGTCCATAAAAAAGCAGTGTTAATATTAGGGAAAGTATATTCTTTATTTGCAAATTAACTGATGCAGATAATTATTTTATGAATGTGACTTAATGTACATTTAATATTTCAGAAGGTGTGATGAAAATTTGAAGAATGTTAAGAGGGGAAGGCCGATGACAGAACGCTAAATGGGTGCATTGTAGGTGTTGAGTAACAGAGCAGCTGCTGTGCTCCCCAGTGGCCAGCTCTCCCATCCACTTCTATAATTGCATTTCTGGGCACACACGTCGCAGTGACCAGAGGGTCAATTGCCCAGCTAAATGTGTTTTCCTTCCCCTTGCTAAGAGGGCTGCGTAGGGCCAAGACAAGCTGAGCTGGGGTGACCCAAACTGCCACCAGACCACTGGCATCATTACAGCTCTCTGGTCACATTCAACACTGGTATCAGAACCAACACTGCTCGTGCTGGACAGGGAAAAGAGAAAGAACGATGAAGAGAGAGGAAGGAGAGGACAAACAGAGATATCCGCTGAACCTTTGCACAGATGTGCAACTGAACACGATCACGATGTCGTGACAGATCAGTCTAGAACTAGAACTTCATCATCCTCCTCAACACCACTGATCCAGTGCAGGAGGACAGACAGTGAAGGCAACCTGCCTCTGAACAGGAACATCTGAAACACAACTATTATTAACCAAGGTGTGTGTGTGTGTGTGTACCTCTAAAGCCTCCTTCCAGCAAAGCTGTGGCTCTGATCCTCTTCTGCCCCGCCCACTCGTACTCCTCAAAGCCTCGCCCATTCTCTCCATCCATGTCTGCAGAGTCATCGTCGCCCAACGCACCCTCGCGCTGACACACAAACACAGACAGGTCCACGTATTAATAGCATCAAACACCAAAGAATACTTTCTAAATTTTTGTTTTTACAGATTTCAGGAACCTATGGTAATTTCAATTTTTTCCACACTTTAACCATAACTGCTGTACCACACCATGTGGAGCAGTCATCAGGACCCGTACTCTACTTCTTCTTTGTATCTATACTGTGTTTCGTTGTATAATGAAACTGTCTTAAACTGACCTACCAAACAAATATTCATCCATTTTCTGAACCACTTAGTCCCCGTAGGGGTCGCTGGTGTGCTGGAGCCTATCCCAGCCGGCATACGGGCAATATAGAGTCCCCAGTCAACCTAACTGCTGTGAGGCGACAGTGCTAACCACTGCACCACCATGTGGCCCCCTAAACAAATATGGTGAGCAGAAAGCATCTGAAATTAGAAGTAGATTTACAATAGATGCTTATTAATGTGATTATTTCTTATTAACCAACTGCAAACTTATGGCTGCGTAGTGTAACGAAACCACAGCTCACATGGTAGGGTACAGTACTTGAAGACTAAACCAAGTGTTGCTGGTGGAAAACATATATTAGTGTTTATAACTATTATGATGAACAGCAGTCAATGAGGTGAGATACAGGAGGAGTGGTGATTAGTGTGGATGCCACGTGGTAGCTGATGTCCACTCAACATCTACAGGAAAATTAATACAGATATGAAGAAAAGTGGTGACAAAAGAGAAATATGGTGATCAGAAATATTTTTCTGTTTGGACTAAACTACAGATGTAAAAGTTATGCTCATATAGGAGCAAATGAATGTGATGCAGTCATGTCATATGGGATAAACCATTGATATGAACTGTGTATTGTTAATGCCATCTTTGTAGTGGTAAGCTGTACAAATGTAATACATGCCTGGGCAGCATACTGAAACAGCTGTGACAACAAAACAGACAAAGATCTAAAAAACTAAGAGCCATAACACTACAGTTTCTGCCTTGAACTTAATTTTCATTTAGAGTATTTAGTTTTGCTGTCAAGCTTGACATCAACTCAATGAGTGCATTTTGGTTTTTGTTTTATTTCTGGCTCAGTCATTCAGACAGTTACTCCCATATGATGTGAAAGCAAGGCCGCCATTAAAGAAGCTGATATCTGGAGAAACTACAGCTGCTATTGGTTGGCATCTACACTATGACACAATGTGACTGGACAGCATCTACAGGAAGTAAAGAGGTGACTGGTCAGCGTCTACAAGAAGAGAAGGGTTGATAGGCTGTCCGACTGGCGGTAGGCGGGGTTTGGGGCCTTGATTGTACTACCTGGATCAGACATTGTTCCACATGTCTACTCATCTCCTCCTCGCTCCCAGCCAATGGGGCACTGCACAGAGGACATACCTGCCCCCCCTCCTCTGGCTTCCTCCTCTTCATCTTTCCTATACGAGCTGGAAACGGGAGAGACATTCAAAGAGACAGACACATTTTAAATGTCAATTTAGTTCAAAATGTTCACAATCATGATTTTCACTAGACGACTGTCTCAAGGAGATAAATGACCTAAAAAAATCCTGAGTGATTTTATGTCGACTTTATGTCAGACTGTTCCTTAACTGAAAGCAATATGGCTCCTTCAGTCTCCTTATGAAATGAGTGAAGAAACAAATGACGAGAGCCAGATATGACAATCTCAAACCCCCTCCCACTCTCTACAACCATGCCACTCCTCCTCCTATTTCTTCTGTCTTTGCCCCTGTCCTCCTGTCAGAGCTCCCACCACACACACATACACTTAATTAGAAATTTAACAGAGCAGAACAGCCGTCACTGAAGCCCCAAGTCTCTGTCATTTTTTCTTAACTGCAAATGGTGCACAGGGACATTAATTTTTAGCCGGCTGGGAAAGCAGAGGTGGCCAAGAGGGACCACTGTGGTGAGAGATGGAGGAAGCTGAATATAAGGAGTAGGACATAAGGAAATAAGGCTGGACAGCAGGGGAGGAAGACAAAGACAGTCAGAATGGGAGGTTTAAAATGACTAACAGCTCCTTTTCCTCGCCAATTCTCCCCTGATGCTAACTGAAGGGAGCACTGTTTAATACAGAAGGAAGAGGGTAGTAATTAGGCCTAGTTGGCATCTAAGCCCCCCCAGCTCTGCTGCTATATACCCATGTAAGAACAATTCCTGGTTCAGCTTGAAGAATAAGAAACAGGGCCTTCTCATTGTGCTGCCGTACAACTGGAAAAATTATATTTTCAACCAACATGTTAAGAGTCAGCTAAGGCAATACTGCCTACATGTTTATCATGTACTTTAAACAAGTTCTTTTCATAAAATGATCAAATGTCATGAGTCAACAGGTTATTTTGTCAGGAAACATTTGCATGATTTAATAACAGGAGCTATGTTGTATTCAAATGTCCCAGCAATCTGTGAAAGCATCACCATCTGAGACTGAAGCAGCTAAATGGAGTTGATCAATTACACAAAGTTCAATGACGAATATGTAAGCGACTCAAATATTATATTTAAATCTTATAATGTGAAATAATGTGTGCAGACCGTGGTGACTGAATTTTGCCATATGGAAAAACCCATGAACATGTACCACTGTAAATGTATTTCTAGAAACCTCAAAGAGGTTTATTATATTATTTTATCCTGCTGTGCAAAGTATGTCTCTTTTTTCCTAATGTAAACAAAGACAGAACCTGTAAATGACACGTCAGTGTATTTACATTCAAAACAATGTAAAGGACAGGGGGGTTTTCATCCATATGGTTATAAAACTCTAAGAGAAGAACTACTGTATCCTTCTACAGGCTGAGGTGTCACATCATCAGTGATGAATGACAGGTCAACAGGTCTGTAACTCCATGCACAAGTAAACCATGTTCCTTCACATTAAAAGTCAACTTGGTGACATAATGTAACCTGTGATGACGAGGATCTTAGTGCATCATTCTTTAACTGCAGGAAAATTTCTACTTCCTAAATAAAATTGGTTTTAAAAATATTAGAATAAATAAGAATGTTTTTGTTATTTTCCAGTTTATTGTTACTTATTTATTAAACATTATTCTCACATTCATATTTAGGGCATTTAAATTAAAGCAGTTCCTGCTATCCATACGATGTATATTAATAATCAATAATCAAGTATCAGTCTGGGGATATGAGTACATACCATTCAATCTTGTTTGCCTGTTTGCCCGAACTCGTAAAAATGTCTGCAGGCAGAGGGGAAAAAAGAAAGAGGAAATATACATTAGACACTAAAGAAACATTATTAAATGGTTACAAGTACAAATATAACTTTTCAGGACGAGATTGCTTTGGATGCTGAAGGCGTATCTGCTGTTTAGACTGGGGCACTGTAATCAACCTACTTCTCTCTTGTTTTCCACCTCCTCCATGACTGTCAGGTTTCTGCCACACTTCCTTCTACGGCCGCTAAAACTAACTGCTTCAAACTGTCCGAGTGTAATTCCAGATACACTTCATCACTGCAAACTAAAGCTTGGGTCTACAATTTAATACTGATGGAAAAGGATTGAAAGTGGCGCCCGTATGAGAGGATAGCGCCTCTTTCCGACGCCATGTTGGCTTGTTTTGATCATGTGACATGCTGGAGCCGGAAGTAGGTAAACGTCACTTGTTGTTTCGCACGTCGGCCACTGGGGGGAAGCAGCGGGTCTCATTTTCATGAATGGCCTTCTTGTACTTGTATTAGTTATGAGGTCCTGTATTTAAAATCCTACTTGTGTAAAGGTACTTGTCAGCAACATGTACCATGTTTATTATACTTTACTGTATGTATCCTGATACGTGAATGCTCAGGTAACATATTACTGCTGCAATAAGATACTTCCAAGACGTGTTTTTACTAAACTGTCACTGTAATCTGTGATAAGGCCCCGTCCTCATAACTAATCTGAGATATGTGAAATTTTCAATTTTTTCTCTATTCCCTGCATTTAACT